>MU006780.1:1277896-1566451 GCA_010093635.1 Massarina eburnea CBS 473.64
CCGGTCTGGGTGGTAGATTGGTCAGGTGTTTGGGTAGTGGATTGGCTGGTCGACTGTCCGGTCTGGGTGGTAGATTGGTCAGGTGTTTGGGTAGTAGATTGGCTGGTCGACTGTCCAGGCTGGGTGGTAGATTGATCAGGTGGTTGATCAGGTGGTTGATTAGTCGATTGAGTAGTCGACTGGGAAGTAGGGGCAGCGGTTGAAGATGATGATGACGACAGGCCACTGCCAAACTGGTACATATCTAAACGATCCGGACCACCGCAGGTCTCCTACAAGCTTTTAGCAACTTGTGAAAAAATAGTAGATGTGAATGCTTACGTCCTCATTGCCCAAACAAGCCATGTTGCAACCGGTAGCGCCGTCGGGAGCTGGGGCGCCGCCATTGCGAAAAGCATTGTCGCAGTACTGTAGACAAGGTCAAACATGGTCTATAACGGTCACGGGAGCAAAAAGGACTTACGCATTCGCCAGCATATTCAGTGCCAGCATAAAAGTAGCCCGCCTTTCTACACGCAGCAAGACAGGACTCGGTGGTTAGGTCGCCCGCCGGGAATTGGCGAGATGACAGAGTACGGGCGCCAACGGCGTCAGTGTAACAACCAATTGCACTCCAACCATCCGGTATCGCGCGAGTTGTGTAGACGTTCAATCGGTTTGGCCCGCCACAAAGCTCAGTGGAGTTGCCGTTACAAGGCTGACATTGGTTAGTAAAAGTGACAGGACGACGTTGAAACAAGAAAGAAGCGAAGAGTCAAAACCACGCCCGTGGAATGATCAAGGATGTTGCATGCATGGCACTTACTTGGTTGCACGTGGTAGCATCTGTTGCTGGGGCGCCATTGTTTTCGATTGAGTTTGCGCAATCTAGAATCAGCAGTAAGAATAATGGCCTGTAGGGATACATCTCGGGAACGACAGGAAGGTTTGGAATAGAGAGAGGGAGACATGCAGCATTCTTGAGAGTATTCAACGCCGGCATACGAGTATCCGCCGGCAGCGCACGCTGATGTGCAGAGGGCTACAGTGAGCTGCTGTGGCCCCCCGGTCGTTGGTACACCGACGGGCAGGGTGCGCGCGCCGACACCGTCGCTAAAACAATATCAGAAGTCTATCAGCTGAGAGCCGCTAACAAATATCGAAAGCATCCAGGATGGGGGTGTGATTGGCGGTGTAACGCTTGCATATTCACGAGACTCACGTATAGCATCCGAAATAGCGATAGCCATTGACGCCTGGGTTGACCATGGGGCTCCATAGGACTGTCGTGTTGTAGAGCGTTAACCTATTCGGTCCTCCGCATGGTTCTGTAGCATTTCCTGTCGATAGTCAGCTCCAGAACCCAAGCTGCAGAATGAAATGCATACCAGCACATGCCATGTCACAGCCGTCCTGAGCCAGTGCTCCACCATGTTGGAGGGATTTGCCGCACTGTCGACTATAAGCCTGGCAGCCATCACCTGTGCCCGCGTGTTCTTACGTAGCATTCTTTCGCATACTCGGTGCCTGCGTAGAAATCGCCCTTTCCCGCACAGAATTGCACGCATTGTGTGTTCGTCATACTGTCGCTATCGAAACCTAAGGTCAAGGCCCGGGTTTGGACATTGTCACTAGTCTCGGTCAGCGGCTGCCATACGCTGTCAAGATTGCATGGCACATCACATACCTGTAGCATCCCGCATACTTCCAACCGGCTTGGGGTGATGCGACAGGCACGAGGTCCTGAGTGAGCGAGAATGGAGCCTGTGGGTGAGCGAGGATGTCAGTGGTCTCTTTCCGATTGTCTCGTCAGGGACACGGAGTGGCATACGAATGATACCAAAAGTAGGGCTTTGCAGCCCGAGCGTATTGAATACATGGAACTTTAAAGTGAGGTCTTGAATACAGATGGAGTTGAAGTCACATACGTCGTGAGGGTTGTCGGGATGGAGTGCTGTTTTGGCTGGCGGGTAGACCTTGAGGGGTCGTTCTGGTGTATCCATTGAATAACATTGTATTGAATTTGATCCATGTAGAGATCATCTACTTCTACTAGGCAGAAACTACTCGGAGTCTGACAAGCTATGGCAAACCATTTGGATTGCAATGTTCAATCCAGCTATGCTGAGCGACTGCATCAAACACGATAGTGACGGACGCCGGGCGGGCGGGAATGCCAAGCGGGCCGTATGTTGGGTATTGTTGGCAACACCACATGGATTACTGGCGGCTGAAGGACTGAAACGGAATTGATAACCGTCTCCATTATGCGACTCCATTATGCGACTCCATTATGCATCTGCGAGTGAAGGATGAAGATGACAGCGGGCATTAGCTCTCACGTCCGTGCGAGCCACTAAAAAGGACGGGCCAGCACGGGCCAAGAGTTCCGCCCCACATAGCATCGCTGGAAACAGAAGGTATCTCGCCCCGGGTCACATCATACAAACAAACTTGCTTTTTTTGGCAGATTACGATGGCATTTGTATTTTGCTCTAACAATTGCATAACGCCTGTCCCCCACCAGTGCCCAGTTTGTATTTCCCTGTATCAAATCTATCGAGCAACCCCGCAGCTTTCATCGTCATTAGCATCGTCGCAGCCGCCGTGCTGGTATCGTTCTCGCCCACTAACAGCCACCCTGTTTCCACATCTTCACGCTCTTGACCGTGAGACCGCGTTTATCCCCCTCTCCCCATGTCGGCAGCCAATTAGCCATGCTGTCCCAGAACTCCTTTGGGGCCGTCGGGCTCTCGTTCCCCCACGGCTTGTTCCCCACGCCGTCGGGAAAGAAGCCATTGGTACCGCCGACGGCGACATTGAGGATAAGGTAAAACGGATGATCGAATGGTGTGTTCTTCTGTCCAGTCTGGACCCAGGGATTGTAAAGCGCAGAGTCGTTCACGAGCGCTTTGCCGAAACTACCACGGTCCCACATGAGCTTGTTGAACTTGATGAAGAAGACTTGCTGCGTGCGGTTAGATACAGGGAGACATGGTCTGTGGAGGAAGTGACGTACCAATAGGCGCGAGTCGATGTATGTGAATACATAGTCCTCGCTCCATTCGAGTCCAAATGTATGGAATTTCGCCGAATAATCAGTCCTTCGAATCTGGTGCTGTCCACTCGTCCTCCAAAAAGCATCCACTTCTGGCAGTGGTCCCCAATGGAGTGCGCTAATGATAGAATCTCTACCGCCACTGGTGAAGTTGTCGCCGTGGTTGCCGCGGCTCTCTGCAAGGTCGATTTCCCCGGAGCGAGGCCATTCGCCATAGGTGTCTTCCTCAGGCATCATCCAGATTGCGGGCCAAAGCCAGTCGCCCTGGGGCATCTTTGCGACTACTTCTACCTTCCCGAACTTGATAGACTTCTTCCCCTTGGTTGTCAATCGGGCGCTCCGTACCGGGTTGATGACGGTACCAGCTGTCTTGTTCGAGCGAATGGAGCACTCGTCGATGCCTTCGGCGGTGCAAGTTCCGTCGGTGGTCAGGTTGAGGACATAGTTGTCCATCATCTGGTCCTTGCTGATGCTAGTGGACTCGGTGGTCAAGGTGGGCACGATATGCAGACCTTCGGCGTCTGTGTAGGCATTTTTGGGATCATCGGTGGTCCATTCAAATGTGCCACTCCCAAAGCCACCGCGCTGCACCTCAAAACTCCACGCATCTTTGTTGATTGTCGTGAAGTCATCGGACATTACGAGGCAGTACTACAACCAGATTAGCGTTGTCGCGAGATATGGCAGATGGCATATGGCATTACATCGTGATTAGTGACACTTGAGTATGCCTGGTAACATATGAATGCACCGATTGCGACCCCGAGGCCGCAGCTTCCATAAAAGATGGCTCGCTCCCATCGCAGCTTTGGGTGCTTCTCCAAGGCCCACGGCTTCTCGTCATATTCGCCTGGTACCAGACGGGCGGTCTTGAATTTTCGCTTCCGTACCTGGGGCTCGCTCGACGACACAGTGGGGAAGTACGAGTGAGGTCTTCCGCTGGCACTGTGATCACTAATTGATGGCGCTCGACTTTGACGAAGAGGCGTCGTGAAGGGATTGGTGTCCAGGACACCGGGTGCGTGTACTGAGGTCCTGCTGGACATGATGGTCAAGTCAGCTGGCTTCGACCGGAATGAGGTTTTCAAGATCTGGCGACACTTGGTCTGGTCCGGACTCCGGTAAAGTACAGGCAGACTCTCGATAGAAGACTGTGCTACCAGACCGTGCTACAGTATACCGTGGGCCTCGTAGCTGAACTGGGCAGCAATCGTAAATGCAGATGGAGCTGGATTCGGCATCGAGGCTGCAGTCTCTGACAGGCCGGAGGCTAGACGCTCAGATGCTGCAGTGTTGACAACTGGGCAGTCCGGTGCAGGGGAAGTGCATGGGGCAATATTGAGACCAGGGCCTCGAGCACTTGGAGACGCATCCAACTAGCGCTCGTCCGATGAGGCAGTCGTCAAAGAGTCAGCATAACCAACAGGGGGCGGCGGGATGCGATCCCGGACCGCGATAGGTATGCTCGTACAATAATATGGTGGTGATGGACCAACACGAACGGGCCTCGCGTAGCGCACCTTCCCAGGCCTAGTCGCGCCTTCCGGGGCCTAATCGCACCTTCCTGGGCCTAGTCGCACCTTCCTCCTGTCCAACGTTCTTCCAGACGCCGCCTCGTGGCCGCAGCATCTGTCTGCAGCGCATCTGCGCCGCATAGATAGGTATCCATCGAGCGCTTTTCTTTATCCTTCCAATTGCCGTCCGCCACAACATGTCGTCACTCCATCTGAACCGCGGCCTTGGCCGTGCAACCGAGCCGCGAAGCACCGTATAGCGTGGATACGCTGGCCTGTCAGCATGCAGGTGTAGTTGCAATCCTCAGCTTGCCTGAGCTTCCTCATCAGTGCAGCGCCATCGTCTAGCCACCTATCCAGCCGTTGTGTCTAGGTAGGCGGCTGTTGCGGCAGGAGTAGATTTTCCGGTCCAATTCTTGCTCATGGAGATGGATATTCGTCTCTGCGAATACAGCCACCAATATTGCTGCACTATGCACATGCCGCTAGTATCGATGTAATACCATCGTAAACCGTACAGTCCAGCCGTCGCTCTTGAGCCGGATCGACGAAATGCTCCTACCCGCCTGAATCGGTAGATAGTATCATAGTCCCAGTCTCCATCCTGGTGTGCATCGGATGTCGGCGCTTGATCTATGTAATCGCAAGCCTGTCGTATAGGCCGTGTTCCAGGCACCGATGGTATAACTTTCTGCACTGTTGTTTCGCTGCTAAATTTACTCAAGTACATGCTTGACAAGCAGTCAGAGTGGGGGTCATTCGTTCTAGCCTCTGTTTCATCGACTTCTTCGCAGCTGGCTCGGCGGAAGTCCTCTCCAACCGAGTTGCCAAATCTGTTGGGATGTGATACGATAATCCTTCAGGTACTTTAACCATGTTTTGAAAACCTTATCGCGCCCTCCGAGCTATTGTTCAGCCATTGCTACACGTCGTCGGAGGTGTGGTCGAGTTTCCGTGCACCAGTGGCAACCCGATATGGCTCCGGCAATCTTGTCCGGGAGAAAGCCCTCCACAGCAAACACTGGCAAGCTAGCTTTTTCGTAACAGCGGCTTTGCACCTTTTTAGCTGTCCCACTCCATGTACGCATCCTTGCCCAGTCAGTGCGGTCCGAGAGCTCCCTTGTCGAAGGGGCCGATAGGAAAACATCAGCAACAAGCTGTACATGTATTATATTCAGTGGCTCGGTCGCATAACCCCCAGGTTATCAATCATCCACAGAATTTCATCTAGCACGAGCAGTGGTGCTGCTGCGTCTTTTGACCAACTCTTCTTCATAGCCGATAGACCATACCGTTCATATCACTGTGGATTATGGTATCCGCTAGTGGTGATATTGAGTCGCAAGGCTCCTCGACCGAGTATGCGGTTGCAAAAGCAATTCGGCCAGGTCTTGCGTTGCGAGACAGCGCCGGCTCAAGCATAGCTTCGAGAGCCAGCAATGGCGGTGACCGACACGATGTTGTGAGTGAACGGAGAACTCGGCCGTGTCGCAAATGGCTGATTTTGCTAGATGGTCAAATTTCTTCACAGAAGGTGCTCGCAGTCCAAGTGGCTGCAGCCTCCAGAGGACGAGTACGGTGTTGTAGATGGCGGTGTCGCAAACCTCGGTGTTCTTCTACGGCGACCAGATGGCATCTTCACCGCAGAGCCTCTCTTCCTGAACCCGGACCTCGTCGGGGCAGTAGAACGACTCAATGTTGCAGTCGCATTCACCATGTCCTCTGAGATTACATTCGCTCTCTTGCAACAAATCACGCCATTCCAGACCGAGTTTTCGTTGGATCCTCGCGGTTTCGTGTTGCCCGTTGCAAACTCCGTCAAAGACATCGCGACGGGGAAATCGTCAGTGGCGCACGACGCTTATATATGCCTATGTCGGCAAGAGCGGATGGTCCTGGTATGGGGTGATACAGTTCCTGGCATCTTGGCCCACGGAACCGATGTCGAGACCAAACTGCTCGGGTTGGTCTGGGGCTCTCATATCCCTTCAAGCAACGCAATATCGCCATATCAGCAGGCACCGCCGATGCAGCCAATACAGCCGACGCGTGTTAGCTCGCCAGGCCGAACAAGATCCTCCATGTTCCCCATCTCGGCGCCGATGACTGGACCTTTGCCATCCGAGATGAGCGAAAAGATTGGTGCGATTGACCGTGCGATAGAGGTCGAGGAAATGGGCGATCAAGCGTTTGATCCGGAAAAGGAGGCTGAGCTTCCTGAGAGGAAGTTCCTGCTCGTGCACGCAGTGACTATCGGTATTGCGATAGTGGGTTTTCCATTTCCGTCCCCGATCGTAGCCAGGCTGATGAACTCTTAGATATTGGTGATTGTTGTTGAAATGGCTTGCGTCGCAAAGGTATGTCGCTTTGTCCCCAGTGAAGATGATGGCGCTGACGTTGTTATAGTTGATCACAGAATACCGTCTAGACGGAACTATGATTAGATTCGCGCTGGTGCGTCTCACCTCGGCTCCCCGTCCAATTTGCGGCCAGATGACTGACGTCTAATCAAGGTTGCAACAATTCCACTTTTTGCTGCCTTCTCACTGGTAAGTAACTATGCCGATCCATTCTCTTATTGCAGGATAGCACCTTGTAAGGCCTTTGGTGGCTGGATAGCTGACATCGCTTACGCGTTGCCTGTATCACCTGGCCTATGGTAGTGACTGCTAAGCGAATTTGCTTTCCTTTTCCTAGATACCACCTATAATGAACATATACTAATAATCTTTGCGCAGTTCTTCTTCATTGTCATTGGTATGCAACATCTGTCGGCACCCGTGGAAACATTCGTTGGGCTGACTTGATGCAGGGGGGTCTCTGGGCCAGCTTTTCGGTCCACTTTCCGCCCTTCAAGGGAACAGTCTGTATTATTCTGGTATGTAGTTTCTCAGTCTGTATCGTGATAGAGCTGATTTAGGCACAGGAAAGGCTCCGAAACGTGCCCGCCATGTCAACTATGAGCTTCCTCATGTCACCATCCAGATGCCGGTTTACAAGGAGGGCTTGAAAGGTGTCATCATCCCAACTGTCACCTCTCTCCTCGCCGCAGTCCTATATTATGAAGAACAAGGCGGTACTGCTTCGATCTTTGTCAACGAGGATGGTATGCGATGCGTCTCATCCGAAATGCAAGAAGCTCGCAAAGCATTCTACGAACTCAACAATATCGGATGGGTAAGACTATCTCTATGCGTTTTCCGTATGAAACATCCACTAACTTCATGCCTTATCTTTGTAGGTAGCTCGGCCGAAGCACAGCGAGCCTGAAAAGAAAACGAAAGGGGGTCTTTTCTCGAAGAAGAAACAAGAGGACAATGAGACAGAAGATGAGCCTGGAGAATACTTCTACCGGGCTGGCCATTTCAAGAAGGCATCTAACATGAACTACTGTCTCGACTTCTCGCTCCGAGTAGAGGACGAATTGCTGCGCCTCATTAACGAACGATGCGCCGAACGTGGATGCACTCAGAACGAACTGACGGTAGAAGAGGAAGAAGAATTATACCAACAAGCCATGAAGACCATGCTAGAGGCAGATGGAGGTCGAACTTGGGCAGCCGGCAATATTCGTATGGGAGAGATTATCCTTATCGTCGACTCCGACACTCGCGTTCCCGAAGACTGCCTACTCTACGGCGCACTGGAAATGCACGAAAGCCCTGAAGTCGCTCTGCTTCAACACGCTTCCGGAATCATGCAAGTTGTCAACAATGTCTTCGAGAACGGCATCAAGTACTTCACAGATCTAGTCTACACGTCGATCCAATACGCCGTCGGTAATGGGGATTGTGCGCCATTTGTAGGGCATAACACATTCATTCGATGGAAAGCAATTCAAAGCATCGCCTTCGAACACGACGGAATGACGAAGTTCTGGTCCGAGGAACACGTATCGGAAGATTTTGATGTCAGTCTCCGGCTTCAGATCAACAAGTTCGTTGTTCGCTTGGCTACATACCACAGCGGTGGTTTCAAGGAAGGCGTATCGCTTACAGTCTACGATGAGCTCGCTCGATGGGAGAAGTATGCTTACGGGTGTAATGAACTCGTCTTCAACCCACTCATCAAATGGCCGACCAAAGGACCCATCACGCCATTATTCTGGAAATTCCTCTGGAGCCCTATCAAGGTCACTTCGAAGATGACTATCCTGGCATATATCGGCACTTACTATGCTATTGCCTCCGCCATCCCACTTACGCTCGCCAACTACCTCATCGTGGGCTTGTTTACGGACGAAGTCGATCAGTTCTACATCACAAGTTGGAAGATCTTTGTCGGTATGGCTGTTGTCTTCAATGTCTTGTCCCCACTCGCATACGCCATGTTGCGACACCGTCTTGGACAGAAGACGTTTTTCTGGTCGCTTATGGAAACTGTGAAGTGGATGCCGTAAGTATCTTCCCGGTCTCCCCATCATTCAATCCCACTAACCTCTGGAATAGATTCTTCCTCCTCTTCTTCGGTGGCATATCGTTCCACCTCTTGAAAGCTTTGATCTGCCACTTCTTCAGTATCCGCATTGAATGGACCGCAACTGCAAAAGAATTGTCCGAATCTGGATTCCGAGTTGGTCTCGATCGCATCGTGAGAGACTTCAAGTGGATGTACATGTTCTTGCTGCCTGTGGTTGGTGGTATGATCTACCTTGCGAGGTTTGCGGATAGGGGTTGGACCATTAGCGATTTTGCAGCCATCGTCCCTCTTGCCAACCAAGTGGGATGTCACGCACTGTTGCCAGTAAGTAGTACTGGGTTGCTTAAGAGAGTGTTTGGAACTGACTTGTGCATAGTTTGCCCTGGGGTTGTTTTGATCTCGCTATTACTCGATGACGTTCTGGCATCGACTGTGTTCAAACACGCTTCATTGACTGGTTACAGGCGTCGACCGATCAGCTTTATTATTTCGACGACCTGCCTGAACCCCTTCTGCATTCTAATCTTATCACTCCTTCACGAACAACTGGCTGCATTTAGACTAGCGCTAGCGTTCTGATCTTATTTCCGGCTATTTTGTGATTGGGCTACAGACCTCATCTCCTATAAGGATCTATAATACTGGTATGGGCGCCACGGTAAATAGGCATTTAAAATAGTTTTCCTTCTGGGCCTGACTTTACGAACTTTTCATGATTGGGATTCTATGGTTGAGAAGAATGGTAGGAGTTCCTTTTGGGATACGTCTCTTAGGATATGGAGGTGGAATCCTGAAGCTTATATATACCGACTTTTATTTAGCAACATATACACATGGGACTTGAAGGCAAATGCCAGATACAAAAACCATCGCCATGTCTATGCCATAAAGGTATGACATGCTCATCCAAACACAGCCAAATCCCCCACTCCGCCGTTCCTCCACTTTTTCTCGCACATCATACCTCAAAGACGATACTCTAATACACAGGCACCTTAAAAGCATCGAAAGTGTAGGTCCAGGATTCAATGGACTCTTTGTCATCAACACAGTCAAAGCTAGAGCTGTTACCAACCCACAGCGGTCTCTTCGGCCACTGACAAAGCTGCTGGACCTCTTTCGCGTCAGCGCCAGAGGAAACGGTAGCGTTCAAAGCAGAAGGCTTGATGTCTTTTTCCACCCAGTCAATGATGGTGGCCATATTGTCCTGTGGGTAAGGACCATCAGGCTGTAGAGAGTTGGCGCTGCAGTGAGCCGCGCCGGGAACTAGATACAACTGGTACCAGTCGCTCAGCGCACTGTAAGCGGCAGTGTCGTCGGTTATGTTGGGGTACATGATTGAGCGAACGGCCTGGATGTAGTGCACTGAAGAGGCCGCGGGGACAGATGGGTCGGATTCACCATGATAGTGCAGAAGCTTCCCGCCAGTGGATTGGAAGGGAGTTAGATCAGGGACAGTGGTCTGAAGGGTATCGTCGTAGCGAAAGAACCCGATGTTCATCCATTCAATCAACTTGTCGTAATCCACTCCGTCAATGGTCTCAAGATTGTCGAGGTCAAGCATCTCGACAAACTTGGTGGTGTACACACCGCCGGTGGCCGGGATGTTGATGGCCCATGATGCGGTGGTGTTGTCATAGGTAGAGTCGGCATCAGAAAGGGAGGAGCCAATTTGCCAGGAGAGATACGCACGTTTACCGTCCGAGGAGTGTAAGCCATCGTAGACAGTTTGCGCGACCATCACGTCTTGGGAAGTGATGGTGCCGTTTTGTGCAGGTGTAGTGGAGGTTTGGGATTGCGAGTTACCGGCTTGACGCTTACCGATGCCAAAACCAAGAGAGGATGAGGTTGTTGCGGCGCAATAGAATGGTGTTCCGATGAGTGAGCTAAGGTTGAAGTTCAACTGGCATAAATCAGTGCGGGAGATGACGCCATCCGTGCGGCCATCGAGCGGGTCACAAGCTTCGATCGTAGCATTGACGATCTTATCCAGAGCGCAGGGAGGAGGGATGTAGCCAGTGACGTGCTCGACGGTAGCAGGGTAGATATGGTTGACTTGTTGTTGCGCCTGGCGAAATGCGGGAGCCCCTGCAACGACACCATCATACATCTCACCCCATCGCTGCACCTGCGACATGGCTTGACGCCCACCATCGGAACAGCCTTCGAAGTACGTGTACAGTTTGCTGTCCGTGCTGTTGGAAATGCCATAGAAAGAGGGAGTGACGGTTTTGCCAATGGTGGTCAAGTCACCGAGAGCTTTGTACGAGAAGGCGCGAATAGCGTCCCAGTTCAGTGAGCCGTTGCCATACAAGACGACTTCGTCGAGCGAGTAATCAAATGCGTCGTAGCCGGCTGATGTAGCACCAGATGCAGCACCATAGGCAAGACCGCCTGTAGCAGCGGTGCTCAAGGAGTACCCACCACCGCCAGCAAGATACCAACGGCTGTTGAAGTTCGATGGCTCTGGGAAGGCAAGCTTAATAGGAATGGGGGTAGAGCGGCCAGTCTCCACGTAACTGACGGTGACGTTGCAGTAGCTGTATGTTGTGGAGGATGACGAGGAGGATGGAGCCTGGCGTTTTTTCATGCCACCGGCGGCGGTAGAAGCATTATAGACGGGAGAAGCGGTGACAGTACCGGGAAGGAGGTTAAGACCGAGAAGAGTGCCATTAGCTGGGAGAGCAGCTTGGACATTTGAGACGGTGCAGAGGTCGACAAGGGATGCTGCACTGGTCGTCGCCAGTAGGGTGGTGAAGGCCGCAGGGATGTAGTTCCGCATGTTGGTCGATCGCTAGGCCGAAACGAAACGAAACAAAATATGAAAGTTGAAAGAAATGGGGAACGAGGGGTATATCTGAAGTAGACACTCGCTCGGAGAAATGAGATCGTCAAGACTAAATGTATGCATCAGTTGCCCAAAGTAAATTAAGCATCGCGTTTACTTCGAGAGGACTGATGTACGAAGCGGATCCACCCTTGCCCTTTCGTACATACACAGCCTCAACGTCGTTCGCTGCAGTGCACCGGTGGCTACATTTGGAGCCCACTGCTTCGTCACCGTTCATCTCGGGAAATTTCGCGAGGAGAACTTTTAACATGTGCCGAGGACCGTTGCTATGTTGGTGGTCGTGTCGGAGGGAGCTGAAAGTGGCATCGCGAAGAACACCCTGCTCTTAAAGCAACATAGTAAATTGAATCTCTTCACGAAGGCTCATAAACGTCCAAGACGTTGGGCGGTAAAGCGAACCAAACTCAGCTATGATTATCCTTTACAGAAGTGGTAGGTTTGTAAAGGCCTTTTTAGGTTGCAACATTTCCAAGCTAATAAGCGTCGCTACAAGTTATATCGTTCGTTCATTAAAAGTACCTTCTGTTTACAACAAACACAGCGAAAATCTAGCAAACGGCGAATGCCGTAGTGAATGTATAGGTTTGCCGTTAATTATCCACGTCTCATGGAGACCATTGTATTCCATCCATGTCATTCACTACTAACAATTGCGTGGCACGTTGTACGAAAGCCTTTTTGATGACCGTCACATTTCATCAGTGACGACGAATGACACGTATTCAATGAAAGTTTCAACTGTGATGATGAAGTAAAGTTAACCGTAGATAGTGGCACGACCCTAACCAAGCCACATTCAGATCCAGACCAAACACGTTCAACACGGACCAGCAATGCGATGGGCCAATTTTGAACATGTATTTCTAATATCGATATCGGTCTTATAACAATGTGCGCTCACTGCCTGTACTGTTGAGCTACGCATAATTCGTCAATGTCAAAATCCTCAGCAGAGTAATCGATGTAAGTGTACAGCACAGTGGGAAAAAACGACAGACACCGCAAACAAATCGCAACCTGGACAAGACATTACTCCCACCATAGATGTCCAAGACCCACATAGGGACCGTGATCCACCATACTTCAATCTGATAATATGTGCCACACAAAAGGGGTTTAGTACCCACAATTCGATTCACACTCTCAGAGAAAAATCCACCACAACGGCCTTCCGAAGATGAAGAACAAGCCGGCGTTTCACCAGATGTTCGAAATGAGTGAGTGAAAGTGAGACCATGCAACAGACCGTTGGTGTTGTTCGTAGAGACTTGGTGATGAGTATGGGTGCGCCGAATAAAGCCGAAGCCGAGCATTCGGGCTTAACCTTCACCGGGACTCAACCGTTTCTGCTTGATTCTGATGATTGTCGAGCCCTTTCCAGTACACCGTTCTTGGGTGTTGCCTTTTGTGATTGATCATGTTCTTGCCGCATCGCTTGGGATGCTAGTGATTGCTCAGATTGGCTCCCACAGAGACCTCCTTGCACCACGAATTGCACCGCCACGAGGCGCGGGGCGAGCGAACGAGTCTGGGTCGATGGGCTGATTAGGGTCGTGGCGAGGAGCAAGCGGGGGTCGGAAAGAGGGTCCTGGAGGCACATAGGGACCACGGGGGACGAAGGCTCCCCGGCCTCCGCGAGCTGCTGGTCCTCCACGAGGAGCGCCACGACCGCGAGGCCCATTGAAGCCACCTCGGCTGCCACGGGGCGAATGGTGCTGGTTTACGCGTCCAAAGTCATTCGGGTCGAAAACACGATGGTTGTTGGTGGGGTTGGTGGGGTTGGCAGGACCGCGCGGGGCGCGCTTGAAGAGGACCTCGTCTTCATCGTCGGAGTCTTCGGCAGGTTTGCTGAGACCGGAATGGCTGGACTTGGGGCGCACCGTGGCTTTCTCGGCGGCAGGAGTCTCCCTCCGCGCCTCCGATTCCATCTTGAACATAGCCAGGTGGTTCTTGTACTCTCGGTCCTCGCGGGCAACTGCATCGCGCAGCTGCTCCAGGCGCTTCGCGCGGATGCCGAATTTCTGCGCAATCACCTGCTTGCTCGGGTCGTTGGTGAGCAGAAGGAACGACTCCAGGGCAGCATCCGGGTTGCTCTCCCTGTGGATCCTCCACAGAATGTGGTTGAACAGTGGGCGGAGGTAGACAGGCACGCTGCTCTTCGGCGACTTGGCCGTGCGCGAGAGCTCGCTGCTGTTCCGGGCAGTGCGGACGGGCGATCCGCTGGACACGAGGGTGCGCTTCTGTGGCGCGGCGACGTCGGAGTCTTGCGAGGCTTTGGGTGACTGCTCGAGGCTGTGCGTGGAGCTCATCGAAGTCTCGTCCGACAGGTCGAGGGCGTTGAACGAGCTTTCCAAGTCCTCCGTGTAGTCATCATCGTCGTCGTCGTCGTCGTCATCGTCGTCATCGTCATCCTCCTCGGACTCGCTCTGCTCCATAGACAGCAGCGTCTCCGGCAGCAGGAACTGCTCTACCTCGGCCCAGGTGTTGTACGCCTCGTCTACGCCCTCGAGCTGGACACGGTCGTCGATGGCGGGCATGGAGGTGATGTCGTCGAGCCACTTGAGGGCGTCGCGGGAGTCGATATGGATGCGCTCGTCGCCGTTCTTGAGGCGGTTGAGCTGGGCAAGGGTGTGCAGCGGCACGAAGAGGCGGATGGCGTCCTGCGAGACCCACTTGCGGATGCCGTCGCGCGTGCTCTTCTTCGCGCCGGCGATGAGGGACGTGTCGTCGACGATGCAGTTGAAGACTTTGCGCTTGGGCGGCTCGGGCGGGTCGGGCGTCCGGTTTGGCTGTGTGCGCAGCATGCGGCCTTCTTCGGGCTTGGGCCGGGCGGGAAATGTATTGCGCCGCATGGTCGCGGACGGCGTCGACGGGTGCAGCGAGTGTTCGCGGCTGTGTGCAGCGGATGCCGGGGCGTGGGGGCGGGTGTGGTGGTGGTGGCAGTAGTGGTGGCAGTAGTGGTGACGATGGCCTATATGGGTCACAGTAGGGCGCAATTGCGGGTTGTTGGGCGCGCTGTGGCAATCTGATACACGGCCGGAATGACTGGGCAAGCGGTTCAGGGCGCGAACATTGTGTCTGCGCCGGTCTGTCGCAGTGCGTGGGCGGAGGCGGGTGTGCTGTGCATTGTATGCGCGCGCGCTGCTGCTGCTGATGGTACACGCGGGGAGCGAAGGGTGGCCGGTGAAGTCGAGTCGCTCATTTGCATGACGAGCGCGAGGGGGGGCACGGGGGGGGGGGGCATGGGGCCTGGGCTAAACCGTGGCGCTGCACCAGCCACATGCACTCACTAGATACTCACTCCAGACATCTGCATGTCACTCCAGATGGCTGGTCGCTCTTATGAACGTCACGTGTATATCACATGACTCGTTTGGTACATGCAACTGGTCCCCAGGTGCCGTCAGTAGCCCTGTATCTCTTCGCGCCTCTCCTCCCTGACATCTGGGACCCAGCCCTTGGGCCGCTCCGTACCGCGGACCGTGAGACCATACCACGCCTTCTCGACCTTGTCTACACATTCCCTCATGACCCAGGCCTTCTTCCGAACATCCTTCTCAAACCTCCCGCCCGCCGGCTCGAACATTTCCAGCTGCAGCCTCAGCGCTCGCAGGTCAGACAGCACATTGCGCCCTCCCTCCGCCCCGCCCGTTTCAGGCGCTTGTTCGTCAATGTCCATATTGTCTGCATCGGAATCCGCCTTTTCCTGTTCCGCCTTTTTGACTGGACCTGCTGGCAGTTCGCCATTCGTAGCCATGGTCGTGATGGAGAACCTCATTAGCTCGCCGACCATGTCGAAGATGCCGAGAATGTAGTCCTCGCTCGACAAGGGGACAGCTCCAGCTGCACCGCTCATAGTTGCTACCCGTGACTGCGCTTCCTCGTATGATACAAGCGTCTGTGTCTCAAGGTAGTGCTGAAAGCTAAGGGCCTCCATGAATTCCTGGTTTCCGCCCGTGATGTTGTTGCCGTAGCGGTAAGCGTTGAGTCCTTGGACATCCGCAGCTATTGACTGATACTGCTTCTCGATAATCTCCCAATACTGCCCATTCCCCTTGGTGACGAATGGAGGCACAGCCTGGCCAAGTTTACGGACCCTGAGAACCTTAGTAAAATGGAGGCTTGTAAACCACGAGTGAAGCGAACCTCTGCAGGGTGAAGATTCTGTGAGCAAAAGTCAGTAAGCAACCACATAAATGGATACATTAACACAAACATCTTCTTGCTCGCAGCTGTGATGTCTCGCGAAGCCTTGATGATCCTCTCGCGCCGGTCGTGGTGTTCGTCTAGTTCTTTGCGAAAGGTTTCGAACATCGGCATGAAGGGCGACGCCACTTGCTCGGGCTTTTCACGCTTCTGAGGCTTTGAACCCTCCATGGCTTCGTCTCGTGAGCGTTTGTATCCCATGTATAGAGAAATTGCGAAGTCAATGTCGCGGTATCGACGACAGGCAAACGCACGAGATTGGCTAGCGTTACTACTTACGTGCACGTGATACGCTTGTCCGCTTCGAGGTTAGCACATAAATCGCCCTTACCCTGCACTTTGATCCCACATTTCATCTCTTCCTATCGGCTCGAAGCATTAAATCAATGCCTAAGCCTTTCTTTTCGCGTCATTGATCAACTGGCCTGAAGAAGCCGCTTGTCTTTCTTCTTTAGTCTGTCTATTACATTGTCGACGTGGCCTTCTCATCAATCACATGTCAACTTCAACTTAAGCAGCACTTCCGATGGCTATATCTTCCTTCTTCAACAGCCCACGCACCGTCTTCTCTGCAGCAACACTTCTTCGCGCCGGTTTCCTACTCTACGGCCTTTTTCAAGATGCATTTTCTCCCATGAAGTACACCGACATCGACTATTTTGTCTTCACAGATGCCGCACATTTCATCGCCCAAGGGAAGTCGCCGTATGCCCGAGATACCTACCGCTACACTCCACTTCTAGCCTGGCTTATGTACCCGACAACATGGCCCGGCTTCTGGTTCTCTTTCGGAAAAGTCCTGTTCGCCATTGGTGACATTGTTACTGGGTGGATGATGTTTCGGATCCTTCGGACGCACCAAAACATGTCACAAGAAAGAGCACTGAAGTATGCTAGCATATGGCTTTTGAACCCTATGGTTGCGACAATCAGTACACGAGGTAGTTCTGAAGGGCTTCTGGGTGTATTTGTAACCGCTTTGCTTTGGGCGGTTCTAGCGGAACGGATTCCACTCGCAGGGTTCCTTCTTGGCTTTGCGGTCCATTTCAAGATCTATCCATTCATTTACGCGGCTTCTATTGTTTGGTCGCTTGATGATAACAGGAAAAATAGGGTAACTTCCGTATCAAGTTCCCCAATCACTCAAGCAATTAAGTTTTTGACACCTCGACGGCTGGTTCTAGCTGCGTATAGTTTGCTCGCTTTCTCAGCCTTAAACGCGGTCATGTATCTTGCGTAAGTCAATTCCCAGAACCAGGGGCTTTATTTCTAACTCCCAAAGGTATGAATGGCCTTTCCTCGAGCACAGCTACTTCTACCACCTCGTTCGCATTGACCATCGCCACAACTTTTCACCATACAATATACTCCTCTATCTCAACTCTTCTCTGAGAGCAGACTCGGCTACTCATGCATCATCATCGATGGAGCTTGAAAGACTAGCATTCGTCCCGCAGTTACTCCTCAGCGCTGTCATGATCCCGTTGGCCTTAGCGAAGAAAGACTTGCCATCAACGATGTTAGCGCAGACTTTCGCATTTGTGACGTTCAATAAAGTCTGCACTAGTCAAGTATGCTTAATCTGATCACATATACATGTTATCCAAAGGCTTACAAAAGCAGTACTTCCTCTGGTACATGATGTTCCTTCCCTATTACCTACCAGACTCGACGTTATTGCGATCACGAAGAATTGGCATCACATCGCTTGTGTTGTGGGTTCTCGGTCAAGTCAGTCCCATCGCACCCACAGTATGATAATGACTGACAATAGTTAGGCTGCATGGCTCCATCAAGGCTTTCAACTCGAGTTCAACGGCCAATCGACATTTGTGCCTGGACTCTGGGGTTCGAGTGTCCTGTTCTTCGGGATCAACGTGGGGATTCTCAGCATCATCATTCGAGATATTAGAAGCAAAGAGTCTTCTAAATCTTATGTAAAGGCGGGCAAGAGTACTTGAAGACAATGAAACTTTGAGCTCTCTTACCTCTAGTGGGTGTGGTTGGAGGTGAAGGTAAGGCGCTGTCTTGGGCCCATAGACCTTTTAATCTCTATAAACTCAACATCAATCTCATCATACGTTCCAGGAGAAGCTGTAAGCCTTAAGCAGGACTAGCTCCGAACGATAAAAGTACTTTACTCTTTTGATCACCTCAGCCGCCGTGTTAGCCATGCCCGCACCCGTCTCTCACATTTACAGGCAGTTGTACCTGTCTATTGCTGATAACATGTGCGTGGTCACCCATCCAACAGAGAAGTATAGAGATGGGTATCCAGTGTTCAACGAGAAAAAGGTATATGTCAATGTTAGGAGGGTGAAGGAAAGAATGAGGCACCTTCCAGAACTTCCGTCGGTAGACGCTATATCAATCAATGAAGTGTTTTGGGATAAGGGCAGTGAAAGGAAGGGACAGGTTGTTGCTCCTGTAAGTGGCGTGAGTCGGATGTGATGAGACTTTGATTGCACGAATTGTCATGGCGCAAGACGTGCGACCAAATCAACTGGGAAGACTACCACCTTCTCCAGACAGTGCACCAAGACTTTATGAATCCCACTCCTAGGCGAGCTTCCGCACCTGGTGAAATAAGCAATTATTTACAACGCCTACACTTACGGCCTGGTACTTACATCTTTCACTTAGTGTAGAGTTTGAATGGATGCATTAAAATGAGAAGGATACCAAATTGTATTCGTGGAGAGGCTATCATATTGTTGTACCAGTAGCTGTTTCCAACATCCTCTAGCACTCTTTCAAGCATATACGCAATCCTGCAGCTGATCTTCTGTGCTAACGAGCCAACGTCTTGAATATTGCCCTATATTTCTTTCAGGATACCCTTGTCCCAGGCCCAGAAATATCTGACACCATTCTACACATTCGTATGGTAGTGGTCATACGCCTCGTCAGCGTCGACGCGTTTACCAATAGAGATATCGAGGTTGTAGGCCTTTCTCTAGTCAACAGAGATACTCCCCGGGGATCAAAGCGTCGGGTACATACTTTATCTGCCCTAGCAGTGACACCTGCGAGAAGAGTCAGTGACTGTAAGAAGTGAGTGCGGACGAGATTACGCACCCTTGTTGTTAGGCAATGGTATCGCGAGAACGCCGGCACAGATGGCCATGAGAACAAAAGCTTCGGAGAATTTCATGGTGATGAGCTCGGAATTGGTACTGGTGAATGAGGAAGACTGTAGTGCGAAACTTATAACTTGTTGAGGGATGCTTACGGGGGACTGTGACTTCTTTATATATCACTTCGCGGCCCCAATGGGGATTGTTGGTTGTGGTTGTGGTTGTGGTTGGTCGAATTGAATTGTAGTCCTTGCATCGTTACCGTTACCCCTCTTCTCTAGCACTGTCACATTTTAGCAAAAGTGGTGAGACAGTATTCAGCTCATGACCTTCGGTATTTTCCATTGTGAGGATGCCTTTCAGTGCTTCTTAATCAAGGAGTCTGTACGCCCTCGCCGGAATGCTTCGATTCTTTGGCGCGTTGCTCAACGTCGTACTAGCTAACCACCAGCTAGCCACTAAGCTGGTCAATCGTCTCTTCACCGCTTTTTTCTTTTCTCGAATATAAGAAAAGGTTGCATACCCGAAATGCACTTATCTTCTAATCTTTTAAAACTGTAACAAATTTACAAGTCACGGAGTATGAGAAGCTTTTGTCATAATTATGTCCGAGCTTACAGACATAAAGAAGGTCTAGGCCGTGATATGATCTAAGGGGGAAATATTTTGAAGTGTCAATGTTGCACGTGTGTAAGTACTAGACCTCAGCTGCCCCCTTTGGGCTTAATTAACCTTGCGGTGGTATACTGAGGCATGCATGTGAACGTAGCTGATGTGGATTTCGATATTTCCCGAATCCCCAGTACATTTGACTTCGGAACTGCGGGTCCTCTCGCCGCCATTGATTTACCTCTATTCGGTTTCCATTGATCGCACTCTACATCTCCTTGATCTCGAATAACACAATGAGCATGATAGTAAAGCATTGCGACAGCTCACAACATTACTCTCCCTTCCTATCTCCCTCCAACTCCACTTGTTTAGACTCTGGCTTCGACTACAACGACAAAAAGCTGGTCCACCATCGATCTTCGTTGTTCAGCCGACGGATATTGATATCCATAGGTGTACACTGTTTGATTCTCATATGTTATTCAGTCACGCTTTTCTGGTACGCTCAAAACGCTACATGCAATGGAATTGCCGACGTCATCTATAGTACGTCAATATATCTTCCTGACTATGGCGTCGACACTGACGGGCGAAATTAGCACCCGCAAAGAATGTAGTGATGCAGAAAGAGGCAAAGATTTTCCATATCTCCCACCAACGCCAGATTTTGCCATATTTTGGGCGACCTACCGAGTCGCTGGATAAAGCATGGCACAACTTGATGGAGAGTACGGAACCTACGAAGAAACAAGTGAAACCCCCGATATAGCTAACATCAATCAATGCAGACGCAAATATCCGCATCAGCTTGGAAGAAATGGCGCATTTCAACGGTCGCGAGCAGCAAGCAATCCCACTCCCAGACGGAGGATTTCTAGGCTCAACGAACGCTTACCACGAGTTACACTGTATCGTAGGTCCAAATGAGGCCCAAGTATTATTCTCGAGGAATTTCAGCTGACGCTAGTAGAAACGCCTCCATCATTTCATGTACACCGATCACTATTTCCCCGACATGACGCCCCAGGAGCACGAAGACAGCATCCTTCACAATGGTAAATCTATCCAAGCTTTACCCCTATCTTTTCATTCAACCCCATCCTTCCAACATATTGCTGACAGAAATGCCCCACAGAACACTGTCTAGACATTCTCCGCCAGGGCATCATGTGTCGTGCCGACCCCATGATCATCACTATGCGTTGGGGCGAAAGTGGAGCAATACCATTAGCGAACGCGACCAATCCTCATGAGTGCGTGAATTGGGATGTGTATAATAACTGGGCGGGGGAGCGGAAAGTTGATGTTTTCCAAAAAGGGTATTTAGTTCATCCAAAATTAGGGCTGTCGTTTCCGGAGGGCCACGGGAGTAAACTAGGACTTACGTTTGAACGTGAGGATCAGTAGATATGCATTGCCATTTCCGCATTGAAAATGACAATTGCGGTTTGCTTGTACCTCGCCTCGCGTGCTTGTGGCATGTCGCACATTTAGCGTCGGCATTCATTCGCATCGAGTTCGGATAATGCCCACCAATCATCGTAGCCGCAAGTGGACTTCATGCTTCTTCTCGAGCACTTTAAATCCTACATCCTCGCCGCAATCCATTCCAATGGGTGCTTCTCACGTTAGGAACTTCTTCGACGGCCCTGGAAACGTTGAAAAGAGCTTAGATGAACTTGCATGTATAACGACGACCTTAAAGCCTTAGAAGTTTCGCGACTACGCATACTACCAGCAGCAGTTTACATCGCCTGGAGAGGTACCCCAGTTCACAATTCTCGCTTTATCTATTTCTCAATCTTTTCTTCAAATTAGTTTCCTTGTTCTCAGTCTCCTATCGGGACCTATCATTCTTTCTTGTCCTCGATTCCAAGGCGTGCGCTTTTTGCTGTCTTATGGACGTGTTTTTTATTTGAGTTAATCAGGTTACTTTTTGAAATCTCCTGTGCGGTATTTACAACAGATGCAACGTGGGAAGGCCAGAGACTTCACACCAGAAGGTTTATCACTTTTGCACGTTAAAGAAACCAGTTCGTCCCATCAAACACGAATGAAGCGTCCACGGAACACCATACAAGCGACCTAGCTGCGAGTCTATGCTGAACAGACGACAAGATCGCGCTATTCACAGAGCATATCGCCAAAGACATGCCATGGTATCATGGTACCGTGGTACTTAATATACTGCGCAGCCTCACTCTCCACTTCAAGGCATGTCAACACCTGAAAGGCTTTAATGCATTGCTCATACCCACCCCTCGTGGACAGAAAGCCTCCAGATACCAGTACGTCAGGATTCCGAGACCAGAGCTTTACCTAGAGCTCTCTGTATACCATAGTATTCTTTGGACGAGCTATTCAACAATTAGTTTACCGTGAGAGCCCGCCCCGCTTCACGTCGGTTTCCTGCGGTGTCCCGCAATCGAAACCCTCCGTCACCTACGAACGCCCTCTATCCACGGCCAATCAACGCCTTCCATTGCCTTCGACGGCTGTCCCCGAGGCTCCCAAGACCAAAGTCCGTGCTTTTGTGGCCCCTGCACGGTCACGTGACATGACGCACGGACGCCGCCTCTCGAACTATATAAAGGCCAGCCCCCCACCCTCTCGACTCCTTCGCCCCACTTCCAACTCAATTCATTCCTTCATGTGAGCCACAACATCACACAACCAGATCTTGTCTACATCTTCTCAAAGTCGCTCATTGACATCGGTCCTCCACACTCACTCCAAATACCGGTCTTTCACATACACTTCGACCGCGTCCCACATTCATTTCACATGCTCGACAGCATGTTACCTTCGGTTTGTCTCTTCTATACTGTTGGCTCAGATCACTGACACCTCTAGTCATTCACTCAATCAAATATGACACACCTCAATCTTTCCTGAGCTCTGCCGACTTCGCATCACTTCACGTTTACCCCACCAACTGCAAAGCTCTCCAGCATTACGTCACTGTATCGTCGACACTCATCACAACACAAACGGCATCTCAGCAACCTCTACCTCACTTCACCTCACCTCACCTCAACCGCCTTCGCTTTCGCCTTCGCCTTCGCCTCACCAACTTTTTGTCGACAAAGCTCGATCGATCTTCGCAGCCTGTCTCCTCCATTGTCTTGCGCGCTTTTGGTCTGTGCAGCATGTCCGGTCTCGACTGTCAGGTCAGTAAGTGTCGGGTTAGTAATCAGGTCCGCCTGATAGAACACCTGCCCGAACGCCGACGACTGTAGATTGTTTCAGTGCTCCGCATTAGCCGATAGACATGGTGTTGAAGATGCTGCTCGATCGTAGCTCGTATACGGACCGGACAGTGGAACACACTGGGCATCGGACAGGATTTGGCGACTCCTGGGCACTCCTGATCTGCGGATCAGTGTAGTGTTGAGCTCGATCGGTTACGAATGGGTACTGTCATGGGATGTTGGTCTTTGGTCTTGGTCTTGGTCTTGGTTGTGGTTGGTCTCATGGTTGCTGGTCTTCAGTCTTGGAATGTCATAGGGTTCTTGCGGTGGATACTACTTACTGGTCATGGTCATCAATGAAGTCTTTCACACTCATCATCGCTGCTCTCATCATTGTCCCTCATCGTGACTGCTTATCTTCTCATGCTGCCCCTCATCTTGCTACCCCACTTTGATATGACGCTGCCGCTGCCGCTGCCGCACCGCCCCTCATTGTTGTCGCTGTCGTCGCTGTCGCGGTCGTGCTCCGCCTTTTGCTGGCAAGCCTGCCAACCCAGCGCGTCTGTTCATCTTGCGCCCCACGCGCCCTACTTTTGAGGACTACGCACTGGAGTCTAGTATATCTCGTCACTGCGATAATTGATAGTTACCGCGAGAGGCCATCCTCACCACGCTGTTGCTCAAACATGCCACGTGCTATCTACAATTGACGCGCTTCTAGTACTGTACCCCTCAACTTTGACAGCCGCCACCTTTCGGTACTACTGTTGCGACGCTCTCGATGTCATGTATGCACTTTATCATCGTATGACCTTCGATCACACCCCAACAACGGGCTCCGCTTGTTGCGTGCTTTCGCATGAACATTAGCCCTACTTTCCTACGCCAGTGCACGCAGCTCGATCTGCTCTCTATAGCGTGACAGGCATGCCGCCGTCCATAGCCTGACCGTATGCCATAGTGCACATTGACTTCCACGGTGACCAGCTCATTCTACCGCAAGCCCCTACGACGCCGACCTTACCAATACGTCCGTCCTCTCCATTTCCGCCCTCAACAAGGCCCCCGCATCCGCTGCCCTCGCCTCGTTCTCCTCCAAGCTGCGCCAAACGCGTTTGCACCCACATATACACGAGTGGCTGCCACATGCCCTGAGCACCGTAGACCTATACCGTGCAATCAATCATGTCAAGGGTTATGCTGGGGACGAGGAGTTTTGCCTGGGCGATCTCTACGAGGGCGGCTTGCGCGTCGGCGATGGCGTCAATGGCGGCGGCGTTGACGATGAAACAAGCGGCATCAATACCTATGGAAGGATGTGCAATCATACAGGATCACCATTGGGGTTTGCAGCGAAGAGAGAGAAGTGTTGGAGGCATACTGGTGTCTAGTCATGGCATGCCGTACCACTTGGACGAGACGGCCTGCATCTCGGGGGTACTCACGAATGAAGTACCCCTCCTTGTTGCTGCAGCGGTATGTCCAAGGGCTGCTTGCGGGTAGGTTTGACACGCACGAGGAGCCACTAGAGCGCTTCTTCGACCTATAAGTCGTAAGGCATGTTATATTTGCTCTTAACGGTATAACTTTGGGAAATGAACAACATTCGACGCCAATTGAGTGCATAGGGTGATGAATTCGTCCCGACACCGTACGTCCTCGCCTAACCTCGAACTCACTACCCACTCTCACTAAGAATGGTATTGGAAGTCGGGACGCGAACGACCTAGAAGGTTTAGGTATAACCATGCACATCGTCATACCCGTACACGCAAGCATTCGCTTAGCCTCGATATCAGACGTGTCCGAGGAAAACTACTTGTAGGATGATTGATTCATGTTTATATATGTATATCGGGATTGTCTGGATGCGTCCTTCCGAGAACGGTGTACGATTTACACCTTGGATCGCCGACACCAGAAACCTACCATTTCCGGTTGCGGTCGGATGGAGTAATGTGGATAGGGGGATGGAATCAAGCGCACATTTGTAGCAATATTTATTGCTTGCGACGCCGGTCTCCTGTCACTACGTACGCACTCCGAATTCTGTACATATGCCGTCGGGGATCTTCATCTTTTGTCCATCAATCATCGCTCCTCCAGCGTGATCACCCTAGTCTATAACCCACTCATCGTTCCACAATGGCTTCCATCACCTCTTCTCTCCTCATTCCTAGTATCCTGTGCCCCATTATTCATCGCCTGACCCACCATCCTACTCCATTCCTGCTGCTCGCACTTTGAACTGCACTTGTTAAGCACCCTTTCGAAATTGCATTCGAAGTCAAATGTCAAATGTCACGGTGCCTGAGCCCCGGCTTCAAGGCTTAAAGAAGGATAGTGTGGTCATGGTGTTATTTGCTGGGATGAAAGTATCAGTCCACTGACATGCGACTCTGGTTTTGGATATAACAAAGCCCCAAGTGAATGCAAAAGTAACAATGGTATCGACATAAAGCCCGTAGGGGTTTTCATTAACATTAGTATAGGTATGTACGATGGCACCGGCATGAGATGGGTGGTATTTATATATTGGAGGTACGGTCCAGATAGGATGGTCGTGCACCACGTTAGTGTATCATACAGACGGCTTCTTAACGGTCTCAACATCGAATTTCGTCCGTATTGTCTTGTCCCCTGTTCGATTGTTAGCATCCTCCTCGACCCCACCTTCTAGTTAGAGAGCAATGAACTCACATCGTTTATACAACTCCCACCCCGTGACCACAATAACAGGTATGCCCACCATGATCGCCACCACCTTCCGTGCCGCCGGTTTGTACTTCTGCGGCATCTTGCCCTCTCTAATACTCTGCTCTATCCGGTTCTTCTCAATCGCTTCAGCAGACATGGGTTTAGGACGTGGGAGTGCGGACGCGCTACGTGTGTAAGGGTTTACGGGAGCGCGTGAGAGGCGCGCTGTGGTGGATGTGGGACTGGGCGGTGCGCTAGGTGGGGGTGGAGTCGCTTTTGGCGGAGATGGGGAGGACAGTGTTGTAGATTGTACTTGGGCCGTCTTCTCTGCCTTCAACGTCCCCGTCTTAGCAACCTCTGTCAAGATCTTGCTCGTCGCCGGCGTCACAGGCGTAGCTTGTTTCGCCGTCACACTCCTCGTCGTCTTGGGCGTCTTCGCAGCCTTCGCGGCCGCTGTTTTCTTTACAGACCCATCTCCTTTCCCCTTCCCGTCCGTCTTCGTAGAAGCCTTCCTAACACCCTTCTTCGCCTCCACGCCCGGCCCCTCCTCCGTCGCCACTTTCTTCGAGTGTCCGCGTTTCTTGACCGGCCCCGTGGCAGTTGCTGGGTCCATTGCTGACCAATTACTTGCGCTACTACTCCCAATATATCAAAAACGGGTAGGAGCAGTGGGAAAAGGGTGTTGTGGGGAGATCAGCGCGCAGAAGGGGGCCGTTTTGATGTTGGACGCGTCGAAGATTTTTGGGGACTGGGGTGGGGCGAGCCGTGAGCAGACGGCGCACGCGGGCAGGGGTCCGGGCCGTGCAGGGAGGGGAGCACGGGAGCTACTCTTCTCCTTAACTATCATCGCCAACGTGTTTACTAGATAACATTTCTGAAAACATGGTCCAAGAACAAATCAATCATCAACACAATCCTTCAAGTTTCGTTTCAAATCTTGCCATCTAAGCGTCCACTATAAAATCATAAAATAAAACACCAAACATGGCCACAGATGGTATATGGAGGCAGAAAACGCCGACGTTACCTTGCCCAATTTTGAACAAAGTCGTTCCAGTATAGACAACTCCCGTATACATGATCAACTCCCCCCCAGAAAACCCGTGATGCTCTAAATACCAGCCTTGACAACAAGCAAGCTAGCCCCACTCTTGCTGTCCCAAATCTTCTCCGCAAGCACACCCAGAGACTCAGAGACCGGAGATAGGGAGGCACTTGTGATCCCATCAGCACCTCCTTCCATCTTGAACGCGCTGTTTCCAATATTGCGACCTAGCACGACGAGATCGCCGGCGTTCTTGGGATTCTGTCCAAGTTCGATGCTGGCGCGCCCAAGTACGTCCTTGAGAGGCGAGTCCGACGTGACAGTCTCGAACACGACACGTTTTGAGAGTGCGACGGGGAGGGATGCGCTGATTGAACCAAAGAATGTGGCATCTTGGTCGCGTGGTGAGCTGGTAGTATAGACGACCGTCTTGTCGTCCTTGACGGGTGAAGAGCCCGAGGGAGAGCCCGAGGCAGAGTCTTGCGGGAAGAAGTCACCGGGAACATCGAAGCGCACGATTGTCGCAGTGACCTCGGGGTTCTCGGCGAGCTGGAGGACGAGGCGGAGCGCTATCTTGTCGTCCTCTCCACCGAAGAAAGGGAAGAAGATGTGATGGCTACGGTCGGCGATGGGCGCTGCAAACTCCTTGTCTCGCGTGCTGGCAAGGCTGACGCCACTAATCGTTCGTGCGAGTTTGCGTCCCTTCTTCTCCTTGTTCTTGCTATTGCCGAAGTTTTTGTTAACGAGAATTGCCACAGGTATCGTTGACTGTTGGAGCGTTTCATTGACGAATGCGATGTAGGAAGGTGCTGCTAGCTTATTCTTTGTGCCATTGTCCTCGATGACAGTCCGCTCACTCATACCGCCTGTCTCGGTCCAAGGAAGCAAAAGGAAGTCGGACTCAGAAGCGCGTGTGCTGATAGTGTCGGCGAACGATGACTCGGGGACGACAAGAACCTCACCGCTCACAGCAAGATTGTGAAGGCGACCAAAAGTACGGAATGTGTTGACAACGGGGTCATGCGCCGTGTACGATTCGATTTCTGAGACGGCCATGACGGAGGATCCACGATCTGACAGGTTGAGTAGGCGCAGGCCATAGGCTTCGACCGGTCGCACGGGAGCCTCTTCCGGGATCGAGGAATCGCCTGTCTCTTTGCCGGTGCTAGCAGTCTGCTCCATGGAAGGGTGCAACTTTTCTGCTGCCTTGTAGGAGCAGCCACCGAATAGGGAGGTGAATGCAAGCAAGTTAGGCATGCTATCCAAGCGCAGATACACAGTCAAATGCTTGATCTTTTGAGCAGCGACCTTATCGTAATGGGTAGCGTCGATTATGCTGTCTGTACCATCGCGAGGCTTGTCGTCCCAGTCGATCTCGCCTCGCCTGAAAGCCTCCACCTTTTTCTGGTACCATGGGGGGTAAAAGTACATAGTCAACGGCGAAGAGAGGAAGGTGGTGACGAGAGCCATTACGACGAAGATGGTGAATGTTCGGGTGCTAAGGATTTTGGCGTTGAGTCCGATGTTCTGCCCTTATTAGACTTGTACAGTTGATAGACCACAGCATAGTGATGGCTTACTAGGACAATGAGCTCGACCAAACCCTTGCAACTCATCAACGATCCAATAGCAAAGCACTCTCGCCAAAGCATGCCAGTGAAGCGAGCTGCAATAGTCGCGCCCAGGAACTTGGAGAAGAAGGCGACAACAATGACGGCAACGACATATCCCCAAATGATACCACTATCTAAAAGACCAATGTTGGTGCTGAGCCCCGAAAGTGTAAAGTACAGCGGGAGGAACAGCGCGCCGATCAAATCCTCAATCTTTTCTGCAACTTTGATAGCGAAACCACCCTCATGCGGGCAGATCAGCCCCGCCAGAAATGCGCCGAAAATAGGATGCACACCGATAATTCCGGTGAAGAAGGCCGACGCTAGGCACAAGAGAAGGGTGAGGGCGATAATGCCTTGACTGGGTCCATCTTGAAGGGCGCGGTTCTTGCGAAGAACCCAGATGAAGACAGGCCGGACAGCGTATACAAGAAATAGGATGAAACCGAGACAGGTCAGCAGCACCCAAAGTGCGGTAAGGCCATTGTTAGCGTTGACGAGGGCAACACAGAGTGCCAATAGGACCCAGCCTGCACACAACATATTAGTCGGGGTACACAGAAGCCGTGGGGTGCAAACTTACCGACGACGTCGTTACCAACACCAGCAGCTAACACTATAATGCCCACAGGCGTCATGAGCAGTTTCAGCTCCGTTAAGATACGACACAGCACCGGAAAGGCGGTAATGGCCATAGCCACGCCGATGAACAGCATAAAGATAGGGAAATCGATATGGACCATGCCCGGCTCGTCCTTGAACTGGTTATACAGACCAACAGCCAGCGCGCTTCCCATGCCAAAAGGAATGATCATGCTGACCATACCCACGTTGAGCGCAACCTTCCAATTGCTGACCAAGAAGCGCAAGTCCACCTCGAGTCCAATGATGAACAGGAACAGCACGAGACCGAGATTCGCGACGAGATTTAGATTCGTCATGGAGGCTTGAGGGAAAATGGTATCGGTGAACTGCGGTATGCGGCCCATGACTGTCGGTCCTAGCAGGATGCCTCCGATAACTTCGGATATGACACGCGGTTGGCGGATCTTGGACAGCGGCCAGTTGAGCGCTCGACAGAAGAAGATGATGATGGCGACCTGTAGACACGGACGTCAGCAAATGTGCCCTCCCTCCAGCATTGCAGCATGCCACACGAGAGCAGATTTCTTACCTGAATAATGAACAAGATAATCGGATTTTTCGTGTCCACCTTGACAGGACTGATATCGTCAAAGATTCCACCCTGCGGCGAGGCCGTCACCTGAGCGGCGGCCGAGGACTGCGCCGTCTTCGATGCCATGGCGAAGAAACACGAAGATAGGCAAAAAGCACTATACCAAAGTGTTACTCGGGGTGGAAGAAAGGAAGAAGGCAAGAGCAGCTGTCGCTGACGGCACTTTGCGGGGAAGTGTAGCAAGAAAGGAGGGCCCGCTTCTTATTCAAGCCTTCCCCGGGACCCAGGACAACGCCGCGCAGGATGGGGCCAGACCTGATTCCACATCTCAAGGGAGCTTTGACCAAGTGCGGGAGACGACCGGGGCTGTCGGTGAATGGGCGCAACCATGTGACAGCTGAGTCGCGAGATGGAGGGGGCGCCGTGGGCTGAGTAATAATAGCCACCGAACAGGCTCACCGCTCTGCAGCCCTGAGAGCAGCGCAGAGTGGTGCCCAAAAGCTGGCCGTGGCGCTTCGCACATGTCCTTCTTTGTTGTCCCGTGTGTGTCTCGGTGGGAGTCTTGGATGTTGTGACGCCAAGACTAGACGAGAACCCACGGCCAATAAGCGTACGTCATGATCCACCTGTCTGATTGCGGCCTAGACGGTATGTACAGCGTCTTGCCAACTCCGGTGGGATACCATATCTAGATATGTTCGTTGCTAGGTACAGACTCAGTGTCTTGACAACTCCGGTCACGATTCACAATCCTGGCATGTCCCACCGGAGGTGACAAGACGCTGTACCGTGCGCGCTTCTCCATTTGTCTACGGATCTCCAGATGTTCTGTGGAGGCGGCTATTGTAGTGGCTAGCGGGCGATATGCATGCACGTACCGGCCACTCACCATCACAACAATGCTAAATTGGCTTTACGAATGAGACTCTGGCCGGTCAGAACAAGTTGCTATCTGCACAGGCTCTCAACAAGCACCCCAGCACAACCACCAGGTATAGCAGCAGAGTGCACGCCGCAAGAATTGTATCCCACTCCAAGACGTCTCCTCCGCCTCGAGATGGCACAGGACTCTACACATCGCCAGAAGCAGGGCTCGGAGGCAACACACCCGTCGCCCAATTAGTGGCCTGATCACCCATCACAAACTCCATCGTCCCTCCGTTGGCAAAAATATCGTTCCACGACACCCACGCCTTATCCCACCCCTGGCCATTGACCTTGAGGCTCTGGACGTAGTAGGCCGTATCTTTGTTCCCGCCAGTGGTTGTGATCTTGAGAGTTTTCCCAGTGCCGAGACTGATAGACAGGGAGGGGAACCATGGCGAGAGAATGAGAAATGTTGTCTGGCCAGTCATGGGCCAAAGACCGATCATCTGCCACTGTGGGTACGTTAGCGTGCATGTCTCACTTTACCAAGCCCACGGTCTATTGCTCCGGCGTTGCGGTTGACAGCCGCGTGGTACAATACACATGGCTGTACACCGTCTTGGCCTGTACATCAGCACTTACTAAGATATTGCTCTCCATCGCTCCAGCATCAGAGTTTCCAGGGAGTCCGTTCGCCGCCGCAGTGTAGGACTTTGCAATTTGTCGACTCCTGTCGACACTTCTCCATTGCTCGCCCCTGACAAAGTTGTACAGATACGCAGTCGTAAACGCTGGCTCGTTCCCCACGTTGAAGATCTTCAAGTCGAAGATCTTGTTGACACGATCCACAAATTTTGCATCGCCACCAATGAACTCCTTGAGTGTGTAGACGTCGTGAATAGCATTCATGCTGTAGATCCAAGAATTGTCCTCATAGTACGCGTCGCCCCAATAGCATCCACCGCAAGACCCAGGGTCTTGCTCAACGAAAGAGCCGTTAGCTCGGCGCGGGACGACGAATCCGGTGTGGTTGTTAGAGGAGGCATCGGGGTTCCAGTGGTTACGCCAGTTGCGTGACCGATTAAGATACTTGTCCGCATCTACAGTTTTACCCAGGCCAGCAGCGACTTGATGGACACCGAAGTCGTTGGTAGAGTACTCGATCGCACGACTAACAGCTCGTGTATAGGTGGGTGTGACCCAGCCGTACTTCAGCCAGTCCGGAAGAGCTCCTCGACCTTCTTTGGTCGAAGAGTCAGGGGCTTTAGGATCGTTATTGTTGGCCGGAGCTTTCTCCGCGTCTGTTTGCATTGCCGCAAACCCGTCTTCCCAATTGACAGCTCCTCGTACACCTTTGACATAAGCATCTGCAAGAACGTTATCCGCGTTCGAGCCACCTTGCACACGTCCGTTGAAGTTGGACGAGCGAGCGTCGGGCATGTAGCCATCGTGCCTCCAGACGTCAATGAGCGAACGAATGAGCTCCTCGTAGGCGGTAGGCTGCACGATTTGGAAGAGCGACGTGTGACATCTGTGGGTGTCCCAGAAAGTGAATATATCATCGTAATAGGGCTCAGAGCTACGCCATCCTGGGTTCTCGCCGCTTCGGTTCGAAGGGATCAAGAACATTCCAAGTAATGAACTGTATAGTAACTTTGTGTCGTCATCACTGGCACCCGTGATTTGAATTTTAGAGAAAGCCTCCGCGTTCCATGTCTCCTTCGCTTTGTCTGTGAGTGAATTCAAGGTAGTGTCTTGTTTAATCTCCTTGTCGAGATTTTGGCAGGCCTGGCTAGAGGAGAGGAACGAGATGCCAACGCGAGACTTGATGCTAGTGTTGCCAAATGTGAAGACACCGCCAACCCTTTCATTTCCCGATACACTGGGTATAGTATTGTAAGCGACGAGAGTAGTTCCTGTGCCTTTGAACGACCGGGAGGAAGTTGGGTTTTCGCTGAATTTACCGCAGAAGTATATCGTCCAGTCTGGTGACAAGTTCCAGCCGTTGTTGTACGTTCCCGATCCCTCGTAGTGGCCATCCGAAAGGAAAGTGAAATTTCCTTTTGAGTAGTGCTGTTCCCAGCCCAGACCTCGCCAGCTGTTGAGCACATGGGAGACATCGACAACAATCGATGGCGAAGTGCCTGAAGGAAATGTATACTGGTACAGTCCAGCGTGCTCTGAAGCTGCCAACTCTACAACAACGCCATTGGAGAGTTGCGATCTGTAGTAACCAACTGCGCCCTGGTCGGCTGCAGAGCGGCCTTGAGATAGGTCGGTCAACGGATTTGACACATTGTTAGTTGCTGGCATCTGCGAGACGACACCGTACTTGGGCGCACCACCTGTCCCTGACTCGTGCATCAACGAGAAGCCAAAGATGTTGCCACCGGGGAGATAGCCGGAGTAGGCGTCGGTGGTCCCAGACACTACATCAGGTCCCAGCTTCACCATCGCAAAAGGTCCTAGAAAATGGTCAGTGAATTGATGTACTCCTACGAGAATATGCCTGCTCACTGGAAACAACGCCTGGGAACCTGTTTCCGCCGTTCGTTGTTCCTTGACTAGACGGTATTAGCATGGACAAATCAATTTTAGGATCTAGCTTACAAGACATTAACGTATTGTGTGTAATCGATCTGAGCAGCGGTAAAGGCACTGAATGCTGCGATGGAGATCCATGCTGAGCTCGCTGGACGGGAAAGCATGGTGTCGACCGTGTGACTCCAGTACTCCCGAATTATACAAAGTCTCAGACCGATTTTAAGCTATTCGGAGCTGAAATGATACCCAATGCGTTTCCACCAAAGTATGGACCTTTCTGTACGCAGTGAACGACCGTTCTCTCGAGCGTCAGTCGTCGAATCGTTCAGTATCCAAGGCTTTGGAACTCTCGTTTGCGCTTGGCGAAACTTCTCAAAACATCCACGAAGGATAGCGAGTGGGTGTGCAAGCGGTAAGGTTTAGAAATATTTGCTGCATCACCTTATGCGGGGCATAGACCGAACAATATGCGCACAGTAGAAATGATGTAAGACGCAGTTGCTCGGTTATGAGGCGGTGCTGGTCTCCGCTTAGGGCTGAGTGAAAGAAACTATGTATACTCCGAGATTAGCCCCAAGCTCGGCGCGTTCGTGATTTGATTGTCAGCCGTACCTATATGTATTGTATTATTCTTGACAGTGGGCCTGATGACGATGAAATAACGGAGCTGACTGGCAGGAATAATGGGTGGCTTGGATTAAAGGCATAGAGCACGTGGGAAAACAAGTCGATTTGGTAGGCCTGTAATCCCCGCCAGGCAAAGGCGAGGGCGCAGACAGAAGTTTATGGAAAATCCACGATGCATGTCGAAAGGCATGGTATGCCTATCACTTGCCTAATTCGTCTACCTGTAGATTGACGGGTGAGCCGCGGGGGGTGAAAGTTCAACAGCGCAAGCGCTTGAGATAGTCCGGCAGCAGCGCTTCTCTGTGAAGGGAAAGAGGAAAACCAAGGACCCTGGGACTTGCAAAGAAATGACTTCATGAAGGTGTGCTCTAGAAGAATTTAGACGGATGAGGCTGACGGGTAGAAAGAGGAAGATGGAACACGACCAATAGGAGCGCAGGTAGCTGCACGCCTTCTCGTCTTGGAAGTCCGCGAAAGGCAGGCTGCGATTTCGTTAGACCTACTGTACATCCCATGACCTCGTACTCTGAGAAGTAGGAACAAATATATGCCACCTTCTTGGTTGCACTCTAACTCTTTCCCCAACCTTCGATGTTGTGCACGATGGGGTTTCTCCCTCCACGCGTGATGATCCACTTGACATCCCCGTCGCTGTCGTTCACTTCCTGGTGCTCAGCGTATGCAGGTATGAGGGCGAAATCGCCGGGCGCCAGCTCCTGTCTCTTGGAGCCATCGGGACCCCAGACGATGGCGCCGTAGCCGCTCGCCGCATAGACAATCGTGTCTGAACATGATCAGAGGCGAAGGCAGGTCTGATATTGGCATACTCGGCCAAGAAAAGATGGCGTACCTTCTTCACCGTGGTGATGGACATTGGACGCGCTATGAGGCTTCGCAATCATTACTGCGCCCAACAACTGCATCAGACATTATTGGCATGTGGGTGTTCTTTGGAGCTGCTCACCGGTACCACACAACTGGTCGGACAAATCGGTGATGGCATTCATCCTGATCATACCGTCTGTCTGCGCGCCGCTTGGAGTATTAATATCCGAGCCTTTCTTTACCTGCACCTCGCCGGCCATGGTGAGCCAAGTATGTACAAGTCGAGCGAGAGGTGATGTTCAATCAGGCTCATCAGAGACCAGGTTGGACTATGGGCACAGCGATCACTGGATGAGTCAGCAGGCTTCGAGAAAGCTTCTTCGCGATCCCTGGAGCTCCTCCACCGCTCTGCTGGCTCCAACGCGTCAACCCAGCATCGTCTCCGTCTGGGGAAATTCCGACGGGCCTCCGCATTTCCGGCACGGCGTCCAATAATTACGCGCAGCAGAAAACGGACTCGCGATGGCTTGTGAAGATGCAGGACAGAACACGTGCACAGGACGATGAGCCTCGGTATGACGTCTGCCCCATTAGTCCTCTCCGAAGCAGCAACTCAGCCGTCGCACCAATCAGCGAAGGCGTAAAGGGCTCACGAGGTCATCGAATCCATGACCAAAGCGTCTCCACACGCCTCCACACGCTGCGCTGAGGCTCCGGACCGTCAGATGTCGCATAGGAGCTGGCGCTCTTGGCAGTTTGCTCTGGCATGTGAAAGGAATCTAAAACCGTGACCAGCTGTTATAACCCCAGCGGCCGGCATTATTGTGCTCGTAATCGTGCCGCTCTGTAGTCTGTAGCAACACCCCTTTCCATCATCTTCCCCTAGACATACACATCCTACACATCCTACACATTCGCACCCATGGCCCAGCGCTTCTCTGCCGCCGACGTGGCGTCACACAACAAAGCCGACAACCTTTACATAATTGTCGATGAAGATGTGTACGACCTGACCAAGTTCCAGGACGACCATCCGGGAGGAAAGAAGAGTGAGTGCTGCTCAACACACGCCTATCCAGCCAGTGTTGACATTTCCCAGTCCTCCAGCGCGTGGCTGGGAAAGATGCGTCTAAACAGTTCTGGAAGTACCACAATGAGGGCATCCTCAAGAAGTACCAGAAGCAGCTGCAGGTCGGATCGCTAGACACCAAGGCGGCGCCGCCACCATCACCCCAGAAGGAGAAGGAGGTCGTCAAGCCGTCTGCAGAGCCCGGTGTTATTGTGCCTCAGCCGAGCGCAGAAGCCGAGGAAGCCGAAGCCCTGGACGCGTATGGCGACCTCATTCCCTACGCGGATCCATCATGGTACCAATCTGTGAGTGTTGACTGTATCCACACCCCCGCCGAGTACGACTGACGCGTCTTCAGTACCACTCACCCTACTTCAACGAGTCCCACGCTGCCCTCCGAGACGAAGTGCGACAATGGGTGGAGGAAAAAATCTTGCCAAATGTCACCGAGTGGGATGAGGCAAGGAAGGTGCCGGATGAGATCTTCAGGGAGATGGGTGATCGAGGCTATCTCGCTGGTCTGCTCGGCATGCACTACCCCACACACTTGACAGACAAGCGCGTGGCGAGCGTCACCCCCGAGAAGTGGGATCTCTTCCACGAGATGCTTGTGACCGATGAGCTCTCGCGCACAGGCAGCGGGGGTTTCGTATGGAGCATGATCGGTGGTTACGGCATTGGGGCTCCGCCACTGTTCAAGTTCGGTAAGAAGGAGCTCGTCAAGCGCATCGGTCCTGCTATCCTCAGTGGCGAGAAGCGCATCTGTCTTGCCATCACAGAGCCCGGTAAGTCTCAACAAAACTGTGTTTAGAAATCAAATGGCTGATGATCCGAAGATGCCGGTAGCGACGTCGCCAATCTGACCTGCGAGGCCAAGCTCTCCGAAGACGGCAAGCACTACATCGTCAACGGCGAAAAGAAGTGGATCACTAACGGCATCTGGTGTGACTACTTCACAACCGCCGTCCGCACTGGTGGCGAGGGCATGAATGGTGTCTCAGTTCTCCTCATCGAGCGCGAAGCCGGCGGCGTCTCCACACGCAAGATGGACTGCCAGGGCGTCTGGTCTAGCGGGACCACTTACATCACCTTCGAGGATGTCAAGGTTCCCGTAGAGAATCTCATCGGCAAGGAGAACCAGGGTTTCAAGGTCGTCATGACCAACTTCAACCACGAGCGCATCGGCATCATCATTCAGTGCCTCCGCTTCTCCCGCGTCTGCTACGAGGAGTCGATCAAGTACGCCCACAAGCGCAAGACTTTTGGCAAGCGCCTCATTGACCACCCCGTCATCCGTCTCAAGCTCGCACACATGATCCGTCAAATCGAAGCCTCGTACAACTGGCTCGAGAATCTGGTCTACCAATGCGAAAAGATGGGCGAGTTCGAGGCCATGATGAAACTCGGCGGCGCTATTGCTGCGCTCAAGGCCCAGAGCACAGTGACTTTTGAGTTCTGTGCTAGGGAAGCTAGTCAGATCTTTGGTGGGCTAAGTTATAGCCGTGGTGGACAGGGCGCAAAGGTCGAAAGGCTGTACAGAGATGTGAGGGCATATGCTATCCCCGGTGGCAGTGAGGAGATTATGTTGGATTTGAGTATCAGGCAGGCACTAAGGGTGCACAAGGCCCTGGGTATGAAGTTGTAGATGTACCATATCTGGGCAGTTCTGGTGTTTTGTTCGCGGGAGATACTTGACTTGTATATAATAGACCATGATCCAAAGGTCCTCCAATCATCAGCATCATGTTAAACGTGAGATATGTGAAGTCTGCACACTTCGCATCGTCTCATCCTACTTAAACAAGGCGAATGCGATGCATCCCCGTTTTAGGGTTGTACCCTTGTTGCAGCATACCTCCATCACTCTTGTGAACCTCCAAGATTCTATCATCGTGCAGCGCAATATGATCCCCCCAAGGACTCAATCTTGTAAGGCCTATCCGCTTGAACACATCGCCTCTCAAATTTCTTTTGTCACGTTGAAGTATCAAGCAAATCAAGTATTTCGATTTTTCTGACGCTGTGCGATCACCCTTCGCAGCTGGAACAATGTATACGCCAGCATCGGGCCCGAGTATAGACTCTCCATCGCGTGCTGGACAGTCAAGATAGACAACCGTATGCTCTTCCTTGTTTAGGGCTTTGCGGTCTTCCTCGTTCAAGCCTTCGCGATCGACAAGACGCCATCCAAAACGTCCTTTTAGCGGTATTGTGAAAAGTTCTGCTTTACGAAGCTTGCCCAGTAATGTGATATGGCCTGACAATATCATGCCGTACTCGTTTGTGTCGGACTTTGGCTTGATTTCCACGTCTTCAACTTCGATGAGTAGATCCCGGTCGGTGATCTCGGCATACGTGATACCATGCCCGTTCTCCGTGTCAATTGAAGCCCAAGAAAACGAGGGGGCTCGATACTCTTCAGGCGCAGTTGTCCAATGTTCGAACGTACTTTTGTTTTCTCGGAACAATGTCTCCGAACGCCAGAGCAATTGGCTGGCCAGATGGACCCGCCAAAGCCCTGCAACGTATTGTGCTGGCTCTTCCGGTTTCCCTATCTTGCGAGCCATCCAACTTGCCATACCAGACAAGGCGATAAGCTTATCTTCGGGCTTGGTGATGGTAGTCCGGGTATAAACTTCCACTATGCGGCGCCAGTGTTCAAGGGCGTAGATTACGGGCTGTAGATGTTCATCAGGATCAGGTAGCCCCTGGAGTCGAATGCGTCGTAGACGTCTGCCGCTGGCCTCTGGGTCCAATCCCCTGAGTATGCTTTCCTCTACGATGCCATCTGGGGTTAGTTGGAAGTTTGGCACACCCTGCGGCTGGCCTTCCGCGGTGTCAAAGTCGGCACATTCCCAAGCAATCTGATTGTGGCAGAAGTGCAGGACCCGGGGCGCCATGAGGCGTTCCTGCAAGACCCAACCTCTTCGATTGACAGGTGCTTGGTCGATATGGTTGGTCCATGACGAAACATCGAGGACCGTGCAGCGTCGGAGAAACTTGGGATCAGTGTTACTGCTACGTTCGCTCATATCGCAGTCCTTGTTGGCCGTAGACAATTGTCGTCGGCTCATAATCCCGGGCATACCCTCGATGTTTAGGATGACCTCATTCTCAAGTAGCAGCTCTGGTCTCCGCGGGAAAAACAAGCCTCCGTCACTGTTGGTAGATGCCGTGGCAGATATGTTGAGAAACGACTCGCTGTACACTTTGTCCATGACCGCAGATTGCTCGAGCCAGTCCTCCTTTTCTTCATCTCCTTGCTTAATGCACAGCGAGTCTATCCAGATGTACTTCACTCTCGGGAGGCGCGCGGCGAACTCGATGGCATGACGAAATGTTTTCGGAAGGTCGCTGAGTTTGATACCATTCTTCTTGAAGTCCTCAATGTTGCTGGAGTCGAGCCTCTTTTGTTTTGTGGCGTTTGTACCCCAGCAGTGACTTACTACACCAGATTAATGATGATCACCTTATGATTGGGGTAGGTGGCTTACACGTCACGTATCTAGGACCACCATCTGTACCATGAGGCGCCCAATCTTTGGTTACAACTAACTTGACGACCGTTTGATCGATAGTGTGGCGATCGAGCTGACTAGTAGATACCAAATTGCCGGTATCTAAATTGTATTTTTCTTTGAGATGTTCCAAGCTGATCAAGCGAGCAGGATACCAGGGCCTAGCGCAAGAAGTCAGCAAAAGGTTTCGGATGTTTCTACACGATCAGTGGTCGATAGTCACGCAGAGTCTCTGACAGCGTACTTACAATCGATGCGAATCAACACATTTGCATTTGTCTATCCAGTGGCTAGCGAGTTGGTACACTTCATCCGAGGAAGTATTACCTGACACTGGGGTCCGGAAAGGTGGGTTTCCCGAGTCTAAAAATGATACGTTAATTGTTCCTCCTGGGTGGTCATTTCGACTTTAGCCTAATACTTACCAGTCTCCTTTAGCAAGAATGTGCGCTTGCTGCGGATATTATCACATTTCAACTTGAAGTCGAGCTGATAGAGGTGGTAGAGGTGGGGCTCTCGGGGAGGGCGTGATAACGAAGCCGTGATGGATAATTCAGCAAACTTTAGTGGTGTTGCTTCAGTACGACATTTCAGCTCCAGCTCTTCCAGGAGAACTCGACAAATTCCACAGCTCATCTTTGCAGATTGACAGAATGTTTCGCCATTAGTATGATGAACGAAGTGGAGGTCATACGTCCCTTTCCATATTCGCCCCTCCTGTCCACGTAACATCCGGAAACATGTATCGCAAATCATTGTATGTTTAAGTTGCGGTTGCTTTCCTTTCGTAGGTATTGGATGGTTTATGATCTTTGCTAGGAGATTGCGCAGGCTGTCGAAGCTTTCGTCACTACTCGGGTCGAGTTTAGGGGCCAACTAGGGCCACACGGCATGGCTGAAGCTACTTCTTAAAAAGCAAGTTGACAATCGATGATAAGTTTGCCTTGCTGCATCTTCCAGTCCAATAGAGGGGGCAACTGAGACGAAGTAATATTCGACTTCGCCTAGATTGTCTGTACTGGGCTACCCTAAGTCAGGTAAGCTGGAAGAATCTTGACAGGGTGATTGTAAAGTAAGCTGATGATTGATAAGTTTGCCTTCTCGCATCATCCAGTCCAATGAAGGGGAAATGCTGAGGCAATTTAATCTCGGACCCTGCTTTTGGTGTGAGTTCCCAAACCTCGTCTATATTCAGCTGCCCAAAGACAGAAAGTATATCCATAATCAATAAGTTTGCCTCATCCTTTAGTCCAACTTTAAGGAAAGACTAAGATAAGGTGGCGTTGGGCCCCGCTTCTTGTGTAACTTCTCGTCTGACTTCGTCAATATTGCCTATACACAGCTACCCGAAGTCAGGTAAGCTGCACAAAACTTGTCAGAGACAGGGTGACGCTACTGTGTTAATCGGAGACGTATCGTCTAGCCGTGTCAGCCGTCTTCTTCCCCGCTATCAGAAGGAGCCTTCTCTGCACCCATTTGAATTTAACGAAGGAACATCATATTTCGACTCATCGCAAGTCCTCAATCAAGATAGCATCTACGACCATGGCCACATTCATACTTGAAGGGTTTCCAGGCGATGTGGAAGTTACACTCACCCCAAATATCACAAAGGAGCAATTGCTCGGTTTCCCCGCGTTCGGGATTTGGAGAAAGGCAATCCAGTCCAATCTTTCCCTCCAAACCGAGAAAGACCACGCATTTCACAAAGATCCATACACACTTCGATCTATCCTCGTACAATCAGTCGACTGGTTCGGAAAGACAAAAATCGGATTCATCAAGCTGAACGCCGTTATACGCAACGACAAGGAGCATTCTCTCCCTGGGATCTCGTTCCTTCGTGGCGGCAGTGTTGCCATGTTGATGATATTGCGGCCGAAGGATTCGAGAGATGAACGACTAGTGGTCATGACTCAGCAGCCCAGAATACCGGCTGGTAGCCTTAGCTTCTGGGAAATTCCAGCGGGCATGGTGGATGACGCTGGAACGTTCAGCGGAGCAGCAGCGAAAGAGATCAAAGAAGAGACGGGCTTCGATATTCCGAAATCAGAACTTATAGACCTGACTGCTCTTGCGCTTCAACGCTCGATGATTCCAGAAACCCAGACCTTGCAGAAAGCCATGTATCCTAGTCCGGGCGGTTCTGATGAGTTCATTCCCATCTTCCTGTGGGAGAAGGAACTCGATCGGCAGGAAATTGAAGATCTCCGTGGGAAATTGATGGGACAGAGAAGACAAGGAGAAATGATCACCCTACGTCTGTGCGAATATGAAGACCTGTGGAGGGAAGGAGCTCGTGATGCGAAGACATTGGCAGCCTGGGCGCTCTACGAAGGGTTGAATAGGGAGGGTGTTATCCAAAAAGAACTTAGACGTCGAAAGATGAATCTTGGGTTGCAGGCAGATCAAGATGCCGGTAACGATAACGGACGGGCATAGAGAGGGAAAGGGTCGCATCCGTAGTCTTGGTATTCCAACCTCGCAGCGGAGACGAACGGTGCATCATTTTTACATATGAACACAACAGTCTGAGTAGTGGGTAGCAGAAGCGTTATACGTGAAGAACATGTGAAGAAAGTGAGCGAAATGTAATGGAAAGGATGCCGCGAAATAGAAGTGTGATAATTGAAACCTGACTAGGACCGTGCGCTATCACGTGATTCCGTGAGTCGCTACGCGACATGGCATTCGAAGCCTCATTCTTTATGCCCGGTACTCTTCACGCAACTCAATACACTCATGGAGGCTCTACTCGAGGGCCTCAATGAGGCGCAGAGGAGTGCCGTAACCAGTCCTGCGCCCGTCGTTCAGGTCCTCGCGCCTCCAGGTTCCGGGAAGACCAAAACACTCACAGCACGCGTCGCGTATCTCATCAACCATGAGCGGCTTCAGCCATGGAACATCATCGTATGCACCTTCACCATCAAGGCTGCCCGAGAAATGAGAGAGAGGATACGCGGATTCGTTGGAGAAGGTATCGAGTCGAAACTGATTCTCGGGACGTTCCACTCGGTCGCGCGTCGCTTCCTTTTCCGATACGGCCATGAGATCGGGCTGCCGAAGAACTTCGGCATTGCAGACTCCAAGGAGAGCGCTAGCATCATCACGCGCATCATACAACGCCAACAGTTCTCGGTCGTACCAGGGCATGCCCGCGGGAGGATTTCTAAGCTGAAAGCGAAAGGCGTCTCTGCAGACGAGTACGCTGCTACTCAGAAGAAAGCCGACCAGCAAGAGTTTTCTTGCGTCTATGCCGAGTACCAAGAACATTTGCGAGGTCAAAGTTTGTTGGATTATGACGACTTGTTGGTACAGTGCGTTGAACTACTCCGCAAACACCCTGCCTGCGTCTCCAGCATACAGGCCGTTCTCATCGACGAGTATCAGGATACCAACAACATCCAATATGAGCTCATGAAACTCATGGCGCAATACCAGAGGCGAATCACCATCGTTGGCGACCCGGACCAGAGCATCTACGGCTTCCGCTCCGCCGAGATTAAGAACCTATTGCGTATGCGAGATGACTTCCCGCAATCAATCGTTGCCCATCTGGAGAAGAATTATCGATCATCCGACTGCATAATCAAGACTGCCAAAGCTGTGATAGAACAGGATGATTCTCGTCCGAACAAGCCCCTGCTTGCAACACTATGTGCAGGCGAACTACCGACGCTGCGACATCTGGCCACTGCCCATATCGAAGCAAAGTGGATAGTGGAGGAGATTCATCGCACGAAGACCCTCACTGCAGGTCTACTCAACTATGGTGACTATTCTATTCTTCTCCGATCAGCAGCTCTTTCACTGTCAATTGAACGGGAGCTTGGGAAGGCCGGAGTTCCTTATAGAATGGTCGGGGGAACGCGCTTTTTCGATCGTGTGGAAATCAAAATCGTTCTGGACTACCTACGCGTCATCAACCAACCGGATTACAACGAAGCGCTCACCAGAGTGATCAATCTACCATCGCGCTCGATCGGAGAAAACACGATCAAAGCCCTGCTTGAGGAAGCGGAGAAGAAAAGAATAACCCTATGGAAACTTGTTTTAGACTGCGCTCAAGGGACGAGGAGACCAGAGTGCAGGATTTCCGCGCCCGCCCAGAGAGGGATCGACACTTTTGTCAATGTCATTCTCACCTCGCGCCTAAAATTCTTCCCTAAAGATGGTGAAGGATGTAGCCTTGTAGAACTCATCAGCCATATTTTGCAGAAGATATCGCTCCTGGCACATTTGAAGCATGTCTACAAGGATAACTGGGAAGATCGATGGGCCAATGTAGAGGAGCTTGTGATTCAAGCTACGCAAGTAGCTACATCACTATCTAATGGTGAAGAAATTACGGATGACATACTCCCGGTGGTTGAAGGAATCGAACAACGGGAAGACACTGCTGCCGATACCTTGTCCAAATTCCTTGCCAATGTCGCTCTCTCGACCGAAATCGAGAAGGAAGATGGAGAAAAATCGAGCCAAGTCACCATATCCACTATACATGCCGCCAAAGGGCTCGAATGGCCTGTTGTTTTCATACCTGCGGTCTTCGACGGTTCGATCCCCCATTCGAAAGCTGACGACCATGACGAGGAGCGAAGACTACTTTACGTTGGGATGACACGAGCCCAGGCCCTACTATATTTGAGCTGTCCGGTCCGTCAATCCCGGCAAGAAAACGACACCACTCTATCGAAATTCATCTCACAGCGCAGCATCCAAAAGCTGTTCAACCACAATGGCCCAACCATCGGTTGTCCGACGCATGGATGTACGGTCCTCCGCGATCTCGCACAGATATTGCGGCGTCCATGCCCCGATATCGCAGAGATTGAAGCTGCTCGTGTCCTCCTTGAGTATCCTGAGGACGTGCGATATCCATTCACGAGAGAAGCAATGGATGGTGAAGAATCATGGAATACTTCAGATGTCAGCAACTACGGACCAGGGCAGCAGAAGAAGCGCAGGAGGTTGGAGGCATCGTCATCATCTCTCAGTGGCACTGCGGTCTCCGTGACGATCAATAATTCGGCCAATTTTTCAGTCGCAAAGACAACACTGAAACCCAGCAATGCAGGCTTCACAAGTGCAAGGGATCTTGGAGATCTGAGGAAGATGCAAGAGGAGGCAGAAGCAATACGGACGCTCGCAATGGCTAAAACTGCAGCATCTAGCAAAGTCGCTTATCAAGAAGCAAAAAAGGCTGACCTAAAGACTGCACCAACAAAGAAGGCCAAGCCGCGTCCAGCAGGGCAAGGATCAATCACAAACTTCTTCACGCGAGCCAAGACCACTATGACTGAAGCAGTACCACCGGCGAGAGTTCCAGCACCGAAACGCTCTTCGTCGTTACTTGAAGATAGTCCTCTGGCCGACATCTCAAACATACAAGCTCAACGCGTACAAACGCATCCATATCAACCCGCTAGCATCTCAAACTACAAAGTTCAGACCACGCGAATACCCACAAAGCCGAAAAAAGAGTGCGTCTTGCTCTCGAGTTCGCCCGCAAAAGGCGATAGTCCATGCTCAAAGCCTTTGAGTGAGGGAAACACGGCTGAGGAGCCGCAAAGCCCAACTAAAACGATCTGCCCTTCCTTCACATCCACGGCCGGATTCTATCCCGCTTCTACGCTTCACACCACATCAATGAGCCAACTCCAAAACCAGTCAAGTGGACCGCAGCGGAAGACACTAGGTACAAGGAGAACGATGCAAGGATGGAGCGTGAAGCATAGTGCGATGCCTCGACCAGGCAATATGAAATAATGCTTGCATGATAATTTAAAGCCTATTGTTTTTCGAGTTTTGCATTTGGGAGGCGTTGTCGGGCAATTGGTCCGGGTGGAGTGTACATATAACTATACGCCAAATCCAGTCTGGTGAAGCGCTTATGTTAAGGCTCAGAACAATAACGCTTATCAGCTAATTTTCGCATTTGTTAGGACAGACACGACTTACGAGATCATTATAGGATTTACGAGAGAATTCAAGGTATGTGTAACCCCAACAAGGCTGGAAGTAACTAACACACCGATAGAACTCAGGCTCTGACCTCATCGTTAAAGAAGATCTCGCCAAGGTCCTAGGTTGCGGAAGGATTCAAGATCAACTAGCTCGTTTCGTGGAGTTGTTTCCAAGATGCATATTCATAGACGTCTCGCCGATACCTTTTTATTAATCCGCGGACAAAACTTATGGCTACAATATCACTTATGGAGTCGGCATATTTTTACATGGTCGAAAATAAGTCGAAAATAGACGTCTGATGTCGCCAACTCTTTTCACGACATATTTTCACTTCCGACACGTCTCTGTCTAAGCAACTTCTGATCGATGTACAACAGCGCTGCAATTCTTCCATCTGCCTCTTAGCAACCTCGAGTCGGATTCGTATTAAAGATAGAGGGAACTGCACAGGCAACTTTTCATGCACGTCTGAGTGCTGGTTACTTTGGGTAACAACCTTTCCGCTGTACTTCGATTTCATACAGTAGAGGCAAAAAGTAATACCGACAACAAAGAGCCGTGGTGGCCAGGCCCCACTTGGTTTCTCAACCGATTCCGTCTCACTCGAGCTTACCACGCAGCCTCGGGGAGGAAAAAACGACAAAAAGAAAATGATGCAAGTCTCTTACGAGAGGGGAGGATCGAACTCCCGACCTTCTGCGCAATACATTTAATAATGTAAAGCAGACATCATGACCACTAGACTACTCTCGCTCTACAATCTTAACGATTTTTCCGAATCATAAATACATATGCTTGTATTGTAGGACTTGAGGGCTTGAAATGTTACCTGTGCGAGTATGGGAGTTAGCATTATTGCCGATAGAAGCGAGGCTAGGTGGCACCGACGGTAAAAGTTATAGGTAGCGGGGAAAGTGGGGGCACAAGTGGCAGATCAGCATTCATGGAGGAAACGTACGTCGGCATGTAGAAGCAGGATTGCCCCGATATACCTCAAGAACTTCTACTGCACCAATAAGAAAATTCAAGTATAAGTGATGTTTGATCGTTACCCCTGACCTACCACCATCTGGAAGTGAGTGGGTGAATCTATCTCATTGGCCTAAGCTTAAGTATTCTGCCTACAATCACCGCCTTCGCCCCATGACTCCCAGGACCATCGTCATCGTACGCAACATTCAATACCGCAAATCATTTCCTTTAAACCCCTCAATTCCTTCTTCACCGATTAATTGGCACACTCTCGAAATAAAGAGAAGTCATCAAAATGCCTTCCCGGACCGCCCCAACCCTGCGCACCCTCCTCCGCACAACCACCTCCCTCCGGCCTACAGCAACAACACACGTCCCTCGCTCATTCTCACAATTCCAAAGCCATTCTCCTTCGCCGCCGCCGCCTTATCACGCCCGCAACCACTCCATTCTAGCCTCGACCACACAGTGGACGCGCTTCAACACATCTTACGCTTACACTTCCGTACGAACATTCACTCGCTCCGTACCCGCCCAAGCGTCTTCTCCACCACAAACCTCCCCAGAGGCTGCGCAAAAGATCGAACAAGCGATTGAGACAATAACGGACCTGTACGGCACAGCGCGAGACGAATTCGAGATCGCAGCCGAGGAGACGGAGAAGAATACTACGTATGCTGAAGATGATCGAGTCGCTGCACGAGAGGAATTGGATAAGCTGTTAGAATTCTACAATGAAGTGCTAGAAGGGGACAAGGCGGTAGCAGAGGAGGTTAAAAGGAGGATTGGACAGAGGATCAGGGAGCTGGAGCAAGCGGTTCTTGCGCTAGAAGAAAGTGTGAAGCATGGCGATTAAGAAGAAAGTTCCATATGTTGTGAAGGATACGCGCTGTAGGATACGTACGATATAAGTGTGGAAGGAAAGACAACGAGGAGTATCATGGCGCCACATGTTACAGATGTACGAATAAAAGAGTGCATATTATGGGATTCATCATCACTATTCATGTGGAGTTAAAGAAAGGCATTCAGTATCCAGTCCGGTACCATGATCCAGTCAACATTTGGGGCTGAGTTCATGTCATGTCAAAAAATTGTGTATTCTGCTACCTCACACCTCCCCTCCGCAGCCGAGATGTCTCTCCCCCTCGTCGGTCTTCAATTGGAACTCCCTTCCCACCAATCCTCTCTCAGCAAACATAGTCGAATTGACTGGGCTCTTTGGTATGATTTCATGACCCTTGGTCGCCAGGATACTGAGCACATGAGCAGTAGCCTGTTTCCCATTAGCATCTCATCATCACACTCCGTCCCTAATCCCTAGTAAACTCACCTTCGCATTAACCGTCAACGTTTTCGGGTCTGGATTGTCGATGTTATCGCAAGCCTGATGATAACACGGATCTTGAGCCACTCCTGTCCCCGTATGGAGGCCGCCAATAGGCTTTCCGATGTCCATGAAACTCTTGTAATCACTACCTCCCGTGAACTGCGCCGCAGTAACGTTAATCCCCTTGCCCGTCAAGTCACCTACAAATAGTTTTTCGATCACATCACTCCCCGCCGGGCCCTTCACTCCATGCGTACTCCCATCGCCATCGAAGACGCCAAAGTAGCCCTTGGACACCATGTCGAAGTTCAGGTACGCGAGGATGTTGTTTGCAGCTGTAACATTCAGGTTTTGGGTGTAGTAAATGGATCCCTTTTTCCCGTTTTCCTCGGCTCCCCACCACGCGAAGCGAACTTTGTTTTTGACGCGGAACTTTTCGAGCGAGGTCTTCAGTTCGAGGACCAACGAGGTGCCGCTTCCGTCGTCGTTGATCCCGGGACCAGCAAAGACAGAATCGAGATGTGCGCCGAGCATGATCACGTTTGTCGGATCACCATCCTTGGTCTCGGTAAAAACATTCTGGGTGATGCGGGTTTCGATTGTTTGTGTCTGTTGAAAGTAGGCTGTCACATTCTCACCGGCTGTGAGGCGGACTGCGAGGGCATCACCCACGTCCTTATTAATGAGACCGGTAGGTACGTATTCTTCTGGGTTTGGGTTCGTGAGAGTTCCACCAGTAGTAGGAGTCTCAACATCGTTATAGATGACGACAGCAATTGCACCGGCGGCTGCAGCGGGCTTCATGCGTCCTGCGAAGGTAGTGCCATCTGGGCAAGAGCCTCGTTGTACGAGGACTATCTTGTCTTTCACATCGATATTATCGTAAGCTTCGACTGTGCAGCCCTCGGGTCCGGTGGCACCGAGGATAAGAGGAGTTGTGAATCCTGCTACGGTCGTTGATGGCGAGTACGTAAGGCCGACTACTGAAATAGATTGGTTGTCCGCTTTGAAAGAGATGGAGTCCACGTGTTGGTAGAGCGCCGGGAAGTCTTGCACCCATGTTACGAAGTTTGAGGAGTTCGCTGTCCGGGAGAGGATGTACTCGACTGATGCTGCGTACCCAGGGAGGCCAAAGGCTCTGTTTCCGCCATTGGCGTTGGCGATGGCGTCGAGCTTTTGCAGGTTGCCCATTAAACTGGGAATCTGTCAGTCCAACTCAATGCCAAAGATGAAAGGGTATACTTTACCTTTCTGTGGCAATTCCACCTTGTAGTCCTTTCGAATTGACCAAAGGTTTATAATGTTCCCCGTATGTCGCTCTTGGGAACGACACGCTCCCAAGTGCTTGAGCAGCTCCCGCAAGAACCAAACCAGCTTGAGCTTTCATCTTGACTAGAGTCTCAATATCATACTATGTTGGGACCGAGGATCTGAAGACCAAAGGGCTCAAACATGTACATCCACGCCAACTTATATGACCCCGCTCCTCGGTAACCTACGCAAATTAATAGTTGAGTGCACGCGTTGTTAATATCGATGTCGCCGTTCTTATCACAACTAATTGTCTCGGCTGTAGTACGATGCCTTTGAGAAGCAGGTACCAAGCGGATAAGTGGGAGCTGCCAAGGTTAAGTGCTTGACACCTTCCTGATGAGTGTAATACACGTGAGCATCTGGAAACCTGGAGCATCTGAACGCAAGTGCTTTAGAAAATGGCTTCTGCGAACGGCATCATGAATTTAACAACAAATGTTTGACCCAGTAAAGCGACGCCCAATAGCGCCAATGTGCGAGCAATGTCAAGACCTTCCAGTCTCAAAATTTTGGCTACATTATCGAAAGTTCGTCTTTTTCATCCAGACTATTACTCCGTCCAAACGTATGGACCGCTTCGTCGCTTTAGTTACGTCATGACGCCTGGAAAACGTGGACATACTACTCGGTTAACACATCTCATTTCGTCGGCAATACGGTGGTCAACATTCGGATGATATGAGCAAGAAGTGGGTGGTGTGTACAACACTTTCGCTATTGGAGAAGACTACCCTCATACTTCAAAGTGTGGTATTCTTAATGTTGAAAGGGAAAAGAAGGAAATATATGAGCAAACCCCAAAGCGCCCATGTAAACCAGCGCCGTCCCAATATCTCAAATATGCGATGAAAGACTATTATCTATGCAGGGGTATAAGATGTGGGCCAACAAGACGATGGAAACAAAAATGTGACATGTGTACGAGTAAGCCTCCAACTAGAAGAAAACAAGTGAGATGCGTAAGTAAGACTAATGCAGCAAAGGAATAAAACATGATGCCATACCCGAATGCAGGCCTTAGATACTCAGCCCTATTCTTAGGTCCGGCACCAGTCCCGAGACCGGCAAATATCCACGTGAAGGAGTAAGCTTATTGTATCACCAACACCATTGAACGACACGCTGTACCGGAAGATTACTCCAGACTACCGCCTCTACCGCCGTCTCCGGTGCCGTGAGCTTGGATCAGCGTACCCAGCCCCATTCGACGTCTGCGAGCTGACGCAATCCCAAGAATACGGTACACTGGATGCGGGGATTGTAACGCCTTGATATCTTCGTAGACGTTCTCTTCGCGGCGGAGGCGATGATTGCGCAAAAGCTTCCCGCCTGAGATCCTCTAGCGCAGTATTTGTAGCTGCTAAAACGGCGAACCGTCTGTCTGGATCACGGCGTGCAGAAGTGTTCGGCGTCGCTTGACGGTGAGTACCATTCTGGTGTTGGCGTGAACGGTGGTGGCGTTGGGGACGAGATGACTCGGGACTGTCCTGGTCGTAAGTAGAGTGATGTTGGCGATGCGAGCGTTGACTCCGCGGTGAAGAGTCTAAAGTTTGGTAATGGCGATGATCGCGTCTTTTCGCAGTCTTTGGCGAAGAAGGTGCAAATAAGGACCAGCCGCCAGGGTTCTCGCGCACGTTCTTTGAATTAACACGCTTGCCATGGCCCCTCAGAGTGTGCTGTGATGCATGCTTTTGCTTGTGCTGCTGGCTTCTGGGACGCCGAGGGTTCAATAGCGTCTCCTGTGACGAGTTTGCATCGACAGATCGGTAACACACATCTAGCAACATTAACATATGCCTTGGTAGAAGTGTTTCGCCAGAAGAAAAGCGTGAGACTTACCAGGAACTTCCACGTGCATAGGAGTTCTATACTGCGCTCTGCTCCTGTATACATCCTCATTGGCACGATTATATTGCTGGTGGAACTCGTCTCTTTCACGACGTGGTGATTCTCGAGACCTTTTGCTCTTAGACCTCTCTGCCGATGCGCGCTTCTCTTCTACTTCTGCCAAAAGTCCTCGTCCATCTCCACGAAGTGACTCCGGGGGCGTTCTGTCCCACCTCTTTTTCTCCCCTGACGACGAGCTCTTGCGCTTTTTGTTGTTTGAAAGTCCGAAAGGGAAACAGAAACACATAGCGACCCAGAATCCGGTTTTGGATGACTATGCGCTCCAGTGAACAGTGCTCAGTTGTGGTTCGAAAACGGTGATTGTTTGGATGAGGAGCCCCGAAGTTCGGTGATGATGGTGATAGGTGCGAGGGTCTCCGCACGTTGGGAGCACAGGGCGCTTATAAGAATGTAGAGTGTAGTCACAAAACCAGGGGAAAAGAGGGGTTTCAAGCAAGGGCTTTCAGGCGCAAGATGACAAGATGAGGAAAGAAACGAACAAGGTCATGACTTCATGTGAAGAAAGAGAAGACGCCTCTCTCAGCATCACTGGCCAGCGGCGCACCGCGACCTTTACGCGCAAATGTGACCATGGCCAGAGCTAAAGCCAGAAGGGATTCATAGAAATACAGCACCTTGTATTGCGGCGACCAATAGAATAGTAGTAGCCCTGGAGGGTGTGTGGGAACGGGAGTGATTCGTAAGTTCCGGTGGAGTGGCTTTTGAGGCCATGTGACATGTTCCTGTCCAGCTCCATCCGCTGACAGTACCTGAACGGACGCTGCGGCCAGAACGCAGTCAAGCATGCCAATTTGCCCTGGAGCCAGAGGGCGACAGGACGTCTTATATGTTTAGAGGTTTACATGCATTTCTGTACCTGCGCAGAGCAGAATCGCGGGCGTGGGCTACGTGGCACCTGTGCTGGAGAGCAGCACAGCGGGACGGCGCGGGCGGATCCTGGAGCGACGCTGGAACGGTGATAGTTGGGTGATTGTGTGTGACGACTTGCGTCTAGCTGCAGACGAGATGGTGGTGAGCGTTCGAGGCAGCTGACCTCTGCTGACGTCGTTGGACTCCTTATCGCTATCGCGGCTAAGCGAGGCCGGATTGAGATCTGACGGGCTCCACGCCTTCGCCAGACTAGGAGTATTGACTACATACACAAGGCTGGGGCCGGACGGCACGGGTGTGCCTGCGTGCTGCCCGGTTTCTTGCGTCTGCACGGCGTCTATGAGACATTATTATTTGCATGCCGCAGCAGTGAGTTGGTGGAGGCTGTGGTCGAGGACCAATCGCGGAGCTTTTGTGATGGGAGGCAAGAAAAAGGAAGAAAACCGCTCGAGTTAGCAGTAGTAGGTACGATCTACAAGCTAACAACAGGTGTGGTCAAAGGAACACTGAGCGGGTGGGGCAAGAGGTAGAAAACAACTGTGATTGATTCAGTTTCAGTCATTAGTTGATATGCGTCCACACCACCTACAGTTCCTAGAAGTCAACATTTGAAGGTAAGGTAGTAAGATTATAGCCAGGGACATTCTAGAAACTGTACGGAATCCAATGTCCTACATGTACATAGGACATGTATGTACGTGGATGGAGAGGCACTTCGTGACTTCTGCTATGATGACGTGACATTCGGAACCGACGACAAGCGGCTCGGAACCACTGAGGGTTTCCGAAGTGGGGGGAACACCACCGCTACCGGCTTTATCGTCATGCTTCAATGTCGCAATAGCCTCTCTGATACCGCAAAGATATCGTTGTCCATCATCAACTTCACAGAACAACATGCCTCTCGTAGCCCAAAACCCCAAAGACCGAGTCATCCTCGGTCTAATGACCTTCGGTAAGCCATATGGAGCCTACAACACAACACTGAGCTATACTAAGCACGACAAGGCCCCGACGAAAGTGCCGGCGCTAGAATCACGGATTTCAACGAATACACAAAGCATCTCGACTACTTTCAGTCTCAAGGCTACAATGAAGTCGACACGGCGCGGGCATATGTAGGTGGCAAGCAAGAGGGCTGGACCAAAGACGCGAAGTGGAGGGACCGCGGTCTTACACTCGCCACCAAATGTTTTCCCTACGAGCCTGGCGTTCACAAGGCTGATCGCCTTAAAGAGCACGCGTATAAGTCGCTGGGCGAGCTGGGGACAGAGACAGTCGATATCTTCTACCTCCATGCGCCTGATCACTCGGTGCCGTTTGAAGAGACGTTGCAGGCTGTCAATGATTTACATAAGGAGGGCAAGTTTGTACAGCTGGGCTTGAGCAACTTTGCAGCGTGGGAGGTTGCTGAAGTGTGGAATATATGTATGTATTTGAAGCCTAAAGCCTGCCTGATGAAACTGACTTCGACAGGCAACGAGCGCAACTTCGTCAAGCCAACCATCTACCAAGCGATGTACAATGCCATCACCCGCGGCATTGAGCCTGAACTCATCCCTGCCTGCCGAAAATATAAACTTGACATCGTTATTTATAACCCACTAGCCGGCGGTCTCTTCTCCGGCAAGATCAAATCGAAAGACCATCTCCCACAAGACGGTCGTTTCTCCAACACCAGCGAACGGACTGGGCAGATGTACCGCGACCGCTACTTTAAAAACGCTACGTTTGAAGCACTCGCGCTCATTGAGCCTGTGGCGGAGAAGCATGGACTGACTTTGTTGGAGATTGCGTTGCGGTGGACTGTGCATCACTCTGAGCTGAAGACGAGGGCCAAGGGTGGTAACGACGGGATCATTATTGGAGTCAGCAACTTTGGGCAGCTGGAAGGCAATCTGAGGGATTTGGAGAAGGGACCATTGCCCGAGGAGGTGGTGAAGGTGTTGGATGATGCTTGGCTAGTTGCGAAACCAGTGGCTCCGCCGTACTTCCGTTAAATTGACCTGCCGGAAGAGGCGAAGTATTACATTCTAAGAACTTATGAAGGATTTGCATCATGTAAAACCGTAAGCAAACAATCGTTTCCATATCACCAAGTGCCATGTTTATAGCCATGTGATTATACCCAACAGTCATACAGTCATCCACCTACAACGCCGATAAGCACGAAAAAGTCCGACATGATCATCTTTCCCATTTTACGCTGGCGCTGTGGCGTCTGCATTGTTGTCCACCGCGTTTCCCCCACCTGTCACACTCGCCATGAACTCTTGATATCTGAATACCTCTCCCCTTCCTAGACCTTTACCACCCTTGCGGAATGCCCTCCGACCACTGAAGCCATCCACGACCATTTCAATCTCGCGCTCCGTCAGCTTCTGCTCTCCTGGCTCAGGTGCAGTGTGCAAAAGCGCATCTTTGAGTTCTCCCATATCGATTTGACCGTCGTCCCCGTCATCGAATGCCTCGAATGCAGCATTCAGCTCGCTGGGATGCGACAGGCCTGACAAGAGATCCGACAATGTGTTGAGATATGTTGCTAGGTTGATCGATTGGGCGCCATCCAGAAAGTATGCCGCAAGGGTGGAAGGCGCAGCGCTTAAGCCGAGTTGTGAGAGCATATCGGCTATGTCCGCAGAGTTGACGCTGCCGCTATTGTCGCGATCTAGCACGCTGAAGGACTCGCGCATGCTGTGTAGGAGGGGAGGCGGGATTTTGGAGAGCGCATCTGTGGAAGTATTCCTTGTAGCCAGAGCCGGGCGTGCTGTCCTCTCCGGTAGTCGCTCAGCTGGTTGCTCGGCTGGTCGCTCGGGCAGCCGCTCGGGCAGCCGCTCAGCAGGCCGTTCCGCAGGCCGTTCCGCAAGTCGTTCAGCAGGCCGTTCCGCTGTGGACGGAGGGGTGCTTGCGCCTCCATCGAATAGCGCGGCAATGGAGGCCGTGGAAGCTCGGGCTGTGCTCTGTGTAGAAGATGCGAGCCTCGTGGGCGATTTGGGCGCTTCTGGTGCGGCAGAGGTTCCGCGCGTGGTCAACCATGAGGGTGGATTCTGCGAGGCATTGCTTGTTGTAGCCTTTCGGAGGGGCGTCTGAGCGGGTGTCGTGGGTTTCAGCGGCGAGCTGGTAGGTGTGGACGGCTTCGCGGTCGAGGGCGAGTGCGTTAGAGGGGTGTTCGGGCGGCGAAAGGGCGATGTGCGCGTGCTATTGAAGGATAGCGGGGAGGGCTTGTAGGGCGTCGGTGTTGTTGACATGTTGCTCGTGTTCTACGTTGGAGTCGTGGTCGATGCAATCAGCCGGGGCGTGAGTGAACATCTGAAGTGTTTGGGTGTTGTCGGTCACGTGATAGTGAACCGGGGCTGGCACAGCAACCGAGCCCGACGTCCGACCTGACCACACACGGAAGGAACCGCTGTTCCGCACGTGTGTGAACGCAGGACGCGCTTTCCCGTTATCGTTATCGATAGCGTAGACCCTGGTTGTTTCGGGGTTCAGGTTCGCTCCACCTCTCCACCACCGCTATGTGAGTCTTGATCCTCATAGTGCCACGCATACGCCCGCAATCCCCCAGCTGCAGTTCCCGACAACATCCCCCGCCAATCGCGTCATGCTTGGGCTGTTTGTGCCGAAGCCGAAGAAATAGACATATATATATATGGCGGAAGTGGTAGCCCAGAGAGCGAACGGGAGCGCTCCGGCGCCGGGCAGCCTCCAGCGCCAACCCTCCTTCTCCTCCTTCCCGTCCTCGCGATCGCCCTCGGCCCTATCTATCCGCAACGAGGGCAAGAAAGCGCGGTCCCCTGCACCCCCAATGGTGCGCGAAGACGACGATTCGGCCGGCTCTTCGCACGACTCCTCGCTCTTCCCCACCCACGCCAAGGTCCAAAGACTGCGGTCGCAGTACCCGGCTGATTCTATCGAGAACCATGTCGAGTACATCCTGGTCGCTTCGTTCGATATTGACCGCGGGTCGGTCATGGAACACCAGTACCCGGGCGCCATCAGCGGGGATGACACGGTGCTGGCCGAGCTGATGTTGCCGGACCAGGCCCACGTCCGCAGCCAGGATTGGACCATCTTCTTCCTGCACAAAGATACCACTGCCGAGGATGAAGAGAAGGAAGCCCGGAGAGAGCTCAGGCGCAAGCGGAGGCGGCGGAAGAATGGCGAAGAGGACAGCGACGATACCACAGCCGGGGCTGACGAGGATGACTTCTCCGACGACTATACCGAGAGTGAAGATGAGATGGATTCGGATGGACCGCCGCTTGTATATGTGCTGAATTTGGTGAACACCAAGCAGGACAACACGGTGAAGAGGTGTGTTCCCCGACGAGTGTTAACAAAGACTCCTGTTGCTGACATAATGCAGAGGAGCCATCGTCAAGGCCATGGCGATTTGCACAAGACACTCTTTTCTGCACATATACAAGCCGCTTTTACTGCTGGCTCTGGAGGAGTACTTCCGAACCCCGGAGTTGGGGACGCTAGAAACCCTCTACAATGCCCTCAACGCCATGGATCTGTCCATGCTCCCGAAGCTCTCCTTCCTCGAGACTTTCGTACTGCAGGCGAGTGACGCAAAGGACATGTTCGTCGAGAAATTCGAGCAGATGATACGACAGCGCAAGTACGAAGACGCAGGGCGACTGTCTCTTCCATCGACCGCCTCTTCCGCCTCGGAACGCAGGAAGCAGAACTATGCAGTCCCACGAGACACACACGAGTTCGAGTCCAGAGTCTTTTACAACGGCATCCCGGTGCCCATTAAGGTTCCAGCAGCCCAGAGCCCAGAGACTGTTGGAGACTTTTCCCTCATCAAACTCATCCAAACCTTCTCCAATCCCCACGCCACCCAGCCGCAGCCATTTGCTCTTCACCCGCATCTCACAACTAGTGGTGCATATACCCATCCGATTATCATCCTTGTCAACGCCCTGCTCACCCAGAAGCGTATCATCTTCATCGGCCACAATCGACCCTCCGGCGAAGTGGCCGAAGCCGTCCTCGCAGCTTGTGCGCTTGCTTCGGGTGGCATGTTACGTGGTTTTGTTCGCCATGCTTTTCCTTACACTGATCTGACCAAAGTCGACGATCTCCTGAAGGTCCCTGGCTTCATCGCCGGGGTCACGAATCCCGCGTTTTCGTACAAACCGGAGTGGTGGGATCTCCTCTGTGATCTTCCAACTGGGAGGATGAAGATTAGCAACAAGATTGAACCAGCACTGCCCAATGAAGGCCAAGCATTCTTTCAGTCGCAAGGCATTCCTGTTGGGATGTTTCAAGCAGGCCCTGAAAACAAAAGCGGGGCCATCGATCCGACCGGCGACACGCAATTCATGGAGTCGCTGAACCAATCTATCGCCAACCGACACGGCGAAAATGCCATCCGTGCAAAGTGGCGCTCGTGGGTGCTAAAGTTCACACGTATAGCTGCCTCTTACGAGGAAACCGTCTATGGTGCCTCATCTCTCTACTTTGGCTCTCACGAGACTGACACCGGGGCTTATGGTGTCCAAGGGCATGGCTTCGTCTGGTCCGACGAAGTGTCCAAGCTTCGTGAACTCGCCGCCAACGCGCATCGTGTAGAGGGATGGCGGCCTACAAGAAGTTACTTCAGTTTTGTCCAAGATTTAGCGAGGCAGTGGGACAAAAGACCGGTTAGAGGCATTGACCTTCATCACCAGCACGATAGATTGCGCTGTCTCAAGTTAACTCAAGAACAAAGCGCGGCAATCTATCTCGCGCTCGCCCGCTGCATAGAAGAAGCCGGACTGCCGACTTCCACCACCTCAGCATCTTCCGTCGATTTACCCTCCAATTCTCAATCCCTCACCATAGCCAACGACCCCGACCGCAAACCCAGTGAACAGCTACGGCATGACACGATATTACAACTCCTGTGTGTTCTCCCTGAATCGAATTCTGGGCTGTTCTACCTAGGGCTGGGGTTGTTTCATCCGAGGCAGGATGTCAGGATTGCTGTGGTCAGGTTGTTGGAAAGGATCATGGAACACCCAGCTGGCAGGATTCATTGGGGAGGTTTAGGGAGGTTTGCTAAGTTGGCGTTTTTCAGGGTGAAGAGGGAGGAGAGTGCGAAGACGAAGGAGTAATGATGGTAAGGAGAGGGATTGAAGAGGTGGGGAAGGAGGAGGGGTTGATGTATCTAATGAGCGATCTTGAATGATGTGATGATGAAATGTGAGGTGTTGAGCGCGACTTGTTGTGCTGACCACCTTTATCCTTCACGTCTTTTATTATTCAAGTTGAGCGCATATTGTGAATCACAGTCTCTTGCGGTATCCTAACCCCGGGAAATAAACAGCATCTAGAATAATCTCTGGATACAGGCCACAGAACTTTACAAAGTTCCATGTGCATGATGCTTCCCCAGCCCTCGGCAATTCCTTCCTCAACCCCCCGCCATATTGCAGCCGTAATCGCAACCGGAACCGATACAATTCCGAGATTCCTAAACAATGCCGCCCTTCAGCCCTTCCGCGTCGCCTATCTATCTCTCTTATAAACCACTCCCCCACTTCTTTCCTCTATACACATGCCCAATCGCTTTCCCTCTCTCCCCCAAAATATACGTCTCTCAAACCTCCGCATTCTCTTTCGCTACCGCATCATGGCTCAAGCACCACCACCAAAACGTCCGATAAAGGTGCTGATGCTACACGGTACATTCCCAGAACGACATGCCTCCGCTCTCTCCCCCTCCACCCTCCCAATTCGACCTATACTGACGTCGAGATGACCAGGCTTCACACAATCCGGCCCCTCCTTTCACGCCAAAACCCGCGCCCTAGAGAAGAACCTCCTCAAAGCCTTCCCGGCCGGTATAACGCTCTCCTACCCCACCGCACCCCTCCGACTCGTACCTGCAGACATACCCTTCCCACTTCCTTCGCAAACCAATGAATCCGGTGATTCCACGCCCGAAGAAGTCGACGCCTGGGCCTGGTGGCGCCGCAAAGGCGATAGCGAGCCCTATGTCTACGAAGGCATGGAACAGGGCTTGCAAAGGATAGCAGAGGCGTTGAAGACGGAGGGACCATTCGACGGCGTGATCGGCTTCTCGCAAGGCGGCGCCTGTGCGGCCATGGTGGCTAGTCTCCTCGAGCCCGGACGACGGGAAGCATTTGAGAAATTATATTCGGCAGGTGGAATGTCGTACCCACCATCTTTCGAAGCGGATACCGGGTATGTAGAAGAAACGATACATCCCCCGTTGAAGTTCGCAGTCAGTTACTCCGGATTTGCAGCGCGGGGCGTGGATTCCTACCGCGGGTTTTACGAACCAAAGATTAAGACGCCGATGCTGCATTTCCTAGGGTCTTTGGATGCAGTGGTGGAGGAGGCGAGGAGTCTTGCACTGGTAGAGAGGTGTGAGGAGAGTGAGGGGCGGGTAGTGTACCACCCTGGAGGTCACTTTTTACCAAGTAGTCAGAAGGCCTATGTGGGCGCGCTGGTAGGGTTTATGAAGGAGGTGTTGGACAAGGCAGATAATGGCGAGAGGAAGGAGGAGAGTGTGGAGGACATGGATGTGCCATTTTGAGGGAGGGGAAGGGCATGGCGTTACACATAGGGGATAGAAGGGTATACATGGACGTCTATAATACATGCGCGTTATATGCGCAGAGCCAACATTAAAGAGGCTCAACTATGTCTAGACTAATCATGATCTTTGCTGCCACCCGCGTACCCATGTACTTATTTCGCCTTCCCTTTACCGGTCTTGCTCTTATCAACCTTGGTCGGCTGGATACGCGCCATCATCTCCTCTTTGGTGATGAGATGGTCGATGCGCTCCAAGAGACCTAGCAGACTCTTCATGTTTCCGCTCCACTCGTTCAGTACATCGTCCGCATCTCGAGGCTTCGCGAAGCTGACGATACGAGCGGGCCTGTCAATCTTGGCGTGGATGGTCTTCGCTGTCACGAGCTCGCTAATGTACTTCTCCGTCTCGTCCTCAGTAAGGTCGAGGAGTTCTGTTAACCGTGGAATCTGGATCCGTGTGTAGTACTTGGCAACAACGCGGACGTTGTGCTCGATGGCGCGCTTGCGCAGATCCTGCCACCTCTTGTGTGCCTTGGGGTCATCCGAGTTGTTCGCCTCTGCGTCGAACACATCAGTCTCGGTGAGGTAAGGCCCGAACTGTTTGGTCACTTGAGGCCATCGCATCAGCTCCGGAACCGTGAAGAGTTTGAGAAGCTGTGCGTCTTGCGGAATCATCGAGTTGCGCGGGTCTCGCTGGACACGGTGGATCAGATCAGACTGCTCGTTGTCATAGGGTGCGAGGATGATGAAATAGACGACGCGTTGGAGGATCTGCGCATGTTAGACACGTTCTCGAGCACTGATAGCGATGCTTACCGCTTTGAGCTTCTTCGGGTCCGTTTCCACGGCCTCGGTATCCAGCACCTGTCGGTAGTGCTTGCAAACATCAAGATATTTGTCATCGTGTTTGGCAAGTGTAATCTGCTGCTCGTAGTATCGGAGCTTCAGATCCGTGACATCGTCCTCGGGCTCCACGGGCGGATCGTCCGCACTCCGCGCCTTCTCCTTCTCTTCCCGCTCCTTCTGATCCTTCTCCAACTGCTCCGGTGACTTCTTTGGCCTTCTCGTGAAATACTTTGTGCTGACCTTCCTGCTGAGAATGCCTGCCTGTGTCCAATCGCCCTTCTGTATGCATAGCGCGATCTGCTGAAGAATGAACTCGGTCTTCTCTCGGCGGGTCATGGAGCCGAAGGTCTCCACCTGCAGCTCGCACAGAATGTCGGTCGCCGCATTGATGTCGCCCTGCTCCTTCTTGATATTGGACAGTATCCGAGTGATGCGCGCCCGCTCGACTTCGACGAATATCTAGTGTGGGGTGTTAGTAAACATGCACCAAGTTGAGGCATTTGCGCTACGCACCTTGCCTTCCGTGACGGTTCGCAATGTCTCAATAACCGAGAGTTTCGTCTCTAGACTGGGTGTGGCGTCCAGGAATCCCATCACGGTTTGTACCATCTTGGTGGTAGCCTGTTTGAGCTGGCCATGTTTCTTGGATAGCAGTAGCACCTGCTCGTTCAACAAGCTCCATTCTCCCGCTTCCTTGGCTATTGTGCATATTCCGACGAGGATTCGGGACGTGGAGGCAAGATCGGAGGCCTACTCGGATAATTAACAAGACGTGGGAGAAATGAGCCGGACGCGCTGACGTACCTGGCGGGTCTGCTTCTCAAGTAGCAGGAGCTTCTCGATAGCAGCTTGTGGATCACTCTATCATAAGCATTAGCTGTGTCTTCATCGTATGCACGGTAAAAGTACCTTGCCAGCCTTCTCCGCCTCTGGAAGCGCCTTATCGACCTCCTTCGAAAAGTCCTTGTCCGCCTTCAATACCTGCCCGCTCGACATGGTGGCGCGACTCGGTGGTTGAGGCAAGGGCTATAGCAGAGGTTCTGGGAAGGGTAAGCAATTCAGAGGAGGTCTGGATGTGGAAGAGCACAGATGGAAGGCCTCGGTTGAAGATAGGGCTTCTGGCGATTAGGGCCGATGTGCGGTGTGGTTGGTGTAGCTGTTAAGGCTCCGCTGTTGACGACAATCGGTGGTCGGAGAAACAGCTCGGACCGCCCGCGTCAAGCACGTGATCTTCCCAGAACCTCAACGAACACGCGGGGGATCCACCATTCTATGATTCCCACCTCGAACCCCATTATTAGCGGACTCGAGCATGTTGCTCTAGGCTTTTCCTACGACTAGCATCACAAAGGACCCCGAACACATCCTTCCAACACCATTATTACTCAAAAATCCCTCATATTCGAGAGTATATATTCTATAAAACTTGCACTGGGCATCGTACTCAACAGCCTTTCCTTGAGCTGTCGTAGCTGCCATAGCCGCTCCTTCCTCCATCAAACACACCACTACCACCACCACTCGAAGTGCTGGAACTTCGTGTCTTATAAGTAGCTCCATAGTTTTCGAGTGCTGTCTGTAACTTCGGCAATACTACGTAGATACCCTCCTCCGACTTCCCATATTTCCTCCCCATGTCGAGTCGGTCAGCATACAGCTCCACCGCCCATTGCTCGACCTTTCTCAAGATGTTGTCGCCGTTCTTCTCAAAATGAAGCCTGGCCACATCCTTCCACAATGATGGCGGGTTTCTTGCCCAATCTAGTAGCGCAAGTTTTGCCGTATATACGTGAACAATCTGGTTGTAAATTTGATTGCTCTGATCGTCAATAGCTTCATGGCTAGGGTCATTGCGCAGGGGGTTCTCGCAAAAGATCATGGCTTGAATGCTGATGAGCACTTGCAGAATGGTCGATTTCCCTGGACGCCATGGCTCCCCGGGATAGGTGCCGAGAAGCGAGAGGCACACTATCAATGACGACGTCAGAATATTTCTTATATAAGTGCACGGATCTAGGCACTTACCTTCACCATTCGGGTGGAGGTTTGGATTAATGGGAACAGTGCCATTATTGGTTCCTTTGAACCAGACCTTGGGCGGCACATTAGGATATTGTCTCGGACAAAAGATGTCGAACTCATGCAGGCCATACTCGTACGGCGTGCCCTCAGGACCAACAATCACAGCCCTGCTCTCTGTCAGAAATGCTATCTTGGACTGTTTTAGAAGACCTACTTCATGACATCCAGCCTAGACGATCCATGCTTGACAAAAATACCCGACGACAGCCCCGTTTTTAGGGTCGTGATTTCTGTAATCAAACTCTTCACACGGCCGAATGGTGAGTCTTGTAATCGTTGCACATTGCGGTAATAGTAGTAGGTTGGATAAATGTTCTCGTCAGCAACTTCGATAATACCACAATCCTTTGGCAGTGCTGGATTCTGATTTTTTCCTAGCAGGTAGGAAGAGAGGTCGGAGATCTTCCGACATAACCAGAGCAAGTCTTTGCCATCCTGGTCATTGAACTCTTTCTTGTTGTTCTGGGCACCCTTCATCATGACGTTGCTCTGGAGGTTAAGGTTTCGCAAAAGATCTGCCAGTGAAGGACCACTGCCCTTTCTAGCATCCTGAGGCGTACCGTTGAAGGAGAGGGTGAAGAGGTTGACGGCGTCAGGAAAAGTTTCGCGCTCGCTGAACATTGCCCTCTTAATGACTTTGTGGGTCCCAATGGTGCGGAGGAAACCCAGAAGCGCATCATACAGGCCTTTCCGCTTCGACGCATCGTCTAACGAGTCGTTCCGCAGCAACTCCGCCGCTTTGTTTAATATCTTGCTACTGGATAGCATCGATACGACAGCTTCCGGTGGATTCACATCGAAACTCGTATTTTCATCCGGTGATGGAAGTAGTTTGGTGAGGAACTCTAACATCGTAGCATCAAAAGCATCCGCTTTCTTCTCTGCACTGTGAGCTTCCGCTTGCTTATTGTTGTTATAGGAGTCAAAGCCGAAGTTGCCGATGCCACCATAACCGGTACCGCTGCCTTTCGTGCGATAAGTGGTGCTCTTTGTGGACACTTCCTTGTGCTTTTCAGCCGAGTATTGTTGATCGAAGCCACAAAGTATGACCCAGATCATGAAGAGGCGCCCACGGCTGCAACACCATTTCACTCGTACGCCTTGTATTTTGACCTCGGTTGTCTTGCTTTTTTGTCCATCGAAACACGCGATGCATGTAGACTTGGAGCATTTGCGGCACTTTACTTGGGAACTGACAGAGCCTTCATGTGTCAATTATTATTACAGAGCTTTGTGCTTTAGTGGCTATCTTATACTTACATTCGCCTTTTTGCCATCTTTGGAATAGAGCCTGTACATCTTTGGCATCTTTGATAAGTCCATTATTGCAGTCAAGGCATTTGCGGCCACTAAGGTACTTGGTGAAGTCTTTATAGGTTTCAAAAGTAGTGGCCGAGGTAGTCGTCGGTCCACATCCACCGCCACCACGCAAGTAGACTTGTTGGATGGGAACTACGATATCGCCCTGCGAGTCTGTATCCGTGTCAGCTTTTTTTGGGCTCGGTAGGTCCTAGGGAAAGAATCGCTATAAACATACCAAGGTGCTTCTGTGGAGCCTGGTTAGAATCTGTAGTAGATTTCCTAGGCATATTGTAAATTTTGCAGACTTTATAGGATGTATGTTTGTCAAGAGATGCGCGGTATATATAGTTTAGGAAAAGAAAACGTAGCAAAAGGGTTATAATATACTTGGTATCAAATGAAGGGCGCGTAGTTTTTGTTGACGTGTCACAATGGAATACAGCAGCATGATGACTTGCTGTTAGAGGCCCTCGAACGGGGGTGATGACGAAACGGCTCAGCGCGTCACATCGATCTGAAATTGGCATCAATTCAATAACTGCATCAATTTTACTTGAATATAGAGATTCTTAGCCAGGAATTTCATCCACTACTTACGTGTATAAGTACATCATCATAAGGACTACTTCATCACCACAGCACGGCACATAAAAAGTAAATATCAGGCTGATACGAGTATTACATGATATTTTTCAATTCCATGACATGACGTGAAACATTGCTTACACCCTGGGTATCACGCTAATGCGAACCCAATCCAATCTGTAATCCGTACCATTATTTACCCAGGTCTTGAACTTTTGCCGATCTTGATTCGCAGTCATGACTACCATGATTTTCTTTCTACTTCAGCGGTCTCAACATAAAGCAAGACTTTGCAAAGCGTGAATGCTTGGAAAGTGAAGCCAGATGTTCAATACAAAACTGAAGTGCATCTCCAACCGTAATCCATATCCTTACTTGGCCATCACAGTAAATCCACCAACCTCCTCAACTTCCTCCGTATCAAACTGCTTCACCTCTTTGACCTCGGTCTTAGTCTCTTTCACTGGGACTTCTTCACCTCCAATCTCGACAATTTTCTTCTCGATGGTCTGTGTGGCCTCAACGACCTTCTTCGCACCACCTTCCTGGTCCTTAACGTTATACATGATGGTGGTTAAAATTCTGTCAAGGCCAATCTCCTTGTGAATGGCATAGTGGTCCGGGTCAGGGATGCCATAAAGGATGGCCTGGATAAAGCTCGAAGGATTGTGGGTACAGGCAGTGGCAGAGTTGGGTGAGAAGGCCTCATAGTAGGTCGTGCCTTCACGTGGGCGAAGGAAGCTCGGCAGCTTGAACAGCCACTGCATTGTGGGCTTTGTAGGAATCATCGGTTGCGATACAAGGAGACGTGCATCAATACCCAGTCGGATGGGCTTTTTGGAGTTTGTACCCTCAATCTTGACAAGTTCTTCGACCTTAGGAGGCATCGGAGAGCAAGGGAGCGACACCATCGTAGTTGGGATTGTCATAGCGCGTCGAGGCAATGAAGGTGTCGGCGGCTTCGATTGGAGGATAATGAGAGAGACGCCCGGATTGCATGGCGAGTAGGTTGTTATGATCAAGTTGTCGAGGGCTTGGGTGAAGACTGCGTCCTTCTGGATCTTGGAATTCTCACGACAATTAGGGAGAGACTTGTGAGTCTCTGCGGTAACAACCTTAGGGGTAGAAGTTGGCTGCGCAGTGACACGCTGGACTACAGCGTTGGCGAGGAGGCGGATCATAGTGGACGCTATGTGTGAGGTTTGAGCGTTGGGTAAAGCGACGAGTTAAATAATTTTCGGCGTAGATGTTTTTTCGTTTACTCAAAATACCTAGTGTGCCGTCATTCCCAAACGGCGACCGCGAATTGCCGTTCACTGAGGGCGGTTGAGCCCTTCAACACCATTACTATGTACAATATTATTGGATGATACCTTAGCAAACGCCAACAGCAATTCTTCTCTTCTTCCATCACCCATCGCCAACCATGGAAAAGAACACTAGGATAAGGAACTTAATAACTTTTGCTAAACGCTTTGCGTAACGCACCAGAACCAAACCATTTGTAGGAAAAACAACGTTTATCATATATATAGAGTTATATATTAATGAAGTAAGCATACAAGCAAGCAAGCGATGCGACGCTAAATCGTGTATACAAAAGAGAAGAAAAGATATGGGGGTATCCAACTCCAAACCAAGAAACGAAGAAACGAAGCTGTGCTGTAGTCCATAGTACTCACAATGACCTAAGCCTTACCTACATGCTTCCGAAAACGAAAAACGTACAGAAAAAATATACACACAAGGCATAAGTATATGGCAAAAATACAGTCGCGTCTCTCAGCGAGACGAGGCGAGACGAGCCACGAGAAATACTTAGGCGACATTAGTCTTCTGTAAAAGTCGGGACCCACTCCTGCCCAGGAAAACTTGTGGCTCGCATGACGGGCTCGTCGTCCTCGGCGGGGAGCTCAAACACAGGTCGACTCGAACTTCCTCTTCTTCTCTCCCATCCAGAAGCCGTCCTCGTACTCCCTGCCGTGCTCCTTAGACTTCCGACTCTTCCGCCTCCAGAAATACTGCGTTCGAGTTCTCTTGCACGCGCTCTGGCTCTTTCACGCTCTTCACGTTCGCGTTGGGACTCGGCGCGCTGAGTCTGAGCGCGCTGTAATCGTTCCTGCCGCTCGCGCTCTTCTTGCTCGAGGAGTTGGCGGCGTAAGGAATCGGCACCCATGTCGGCTGATGAGCGAGCGGGAGAGGCGGCCATAGAAGCAGGTTGGGGATGTTGTAGCATGGCGATTGAGACTTGGCGTTGACGAGGCTCGATGTGCTGGCCTCGGTCATCGATGGTGGCGTTGGTCACGATGTTCGGTGGTCGGTGGTAATCTTTCTCTATGACATCCTGTGGGGAGACTAGTCCGGAATATGGCGGCGGTTCATCTGTAGGTGGATGCTCATCGTATTCGGGTTGCTGATGTACATGGTGTTGGGGGTGAGGCGATGGCTGGTATCGATGCTCTGGGGGTATCTGTTTTTCAAAGTCCTCTGGCGTATCCCGCCGGATCGATCGCTGTGAATGAGGCGATTCTATACGTTGGGGACGATTGGCAAACATAGGATTGTGTGGCGATTTTGGTGGTGCTGGTGGTGGAAGCGAATCCACCGTAGGATTCACGGGGCTCCGGACACCGATGGTATCTGGTGATATTGGTGGTGGATATGTAGCCGGATGGGAAGTTTGGCCCGGACGAACGGTCGCGGGCTGAGCTGGGTGAGAACTGAGGACGCTTTTCTCTGGATCAGAGGGTTGTCGATGTAAAGCCTGTGCCATGGGGTACGGTTTCGGGGAGCTACGAGGGACTACTTCGCGGAACCCTCCGCCATTCTGCGGTGGCTGATACGGTGACTGGTGTTGAGATGGGCGAGGGCTTGGCGATTGAGTTGTATTTGATCGAGGTGATGGCGATCTTCCAGTCCTCTCTGCATACAATTGCTCCTGGGCGAAAAACTTCTGCTCTATATGCTGTCGCTGTTGGGCTCGTACAATCTCCTGCTCCGTTGCTCCCTGGGGTAGTTTGAACGTGGCCCCATTGATATTCCATGGCCGTTCGGCTTGCGTCTGCTCTGTAATGCTGCTCATTCTTGGCTTTTGATTCCTTTGGTTTGATGCCGGCGCGGGGTTGGGTATGCCGGGAGAGAGATCTGAGATGGGTGATACCAATGAGACTGAGCTTGTTTCTGAATTACTGCGTGGGTTTGTGGGCGCCTGGGTTATGGCAGATACCTGGGGCGAAAGTGGCTGCATTTGCGGTTCAGAGTATTGTCGATTGTAGTGGGCTGGCGAGGGATGCCGATCTTGTTGCGCATCAGGGGGCGGATCCTGCAAGTTAGGCGAAACATACGGGCGCACGTGCGTGTAGGCGGCAGGAATTTCTGGTGTCTCATAGCGGGGCTCATCATTCGTCAAACTTGCGCGATGTTGTGAGCTGGGGGAAACGGCGTTGGGGCTATGCACCACAGGCTGTTTGGAAATACTACGGGTATTGTCAGGCTGCGCTTGATATATTTGTTGCTCTTGTTGCTGTCGCAGCGAATGAAGGTTCTGTAGCTCGGATGTTGGAATACCCTGTCGGTGATCCGATTGCTTAGTTTCACGCGCGGCGTAATATCCTTCAGGAGGAACACGGGCCGTGCCTGAAATTTGCGGCACGTTTTGATGTTGGTGGTCCAAGGTCGTGTATGCTGCACGGGATGATGGATGCGACTGCGGTAATGGTTGCGCAAAAGGCTGTTGAGGTTGTCTTTGCGCTTGATGGGCTTGATGAGCCAGTCGACTATCCACATACGCAGATCCTTCTTGGCGCAATGGTTGTTGTTGAGCTTGTATAGGCAGAAGGTGTGGGGGTTGCTGTTGATGGCGTAGTGGTGGCTGTTCTACATAAACATGTGCAGGATGTCCTCGATAGACGGGTTGCTGTTGGTTTTGTAGGAGATGTTGTTGAGCCTGAGGCAGATTTTGCTGCTGAGCCTGTGGCATTCCCTGTTGTGGGTGATGCATATGTTGCTGTGGGTAGCCTTGAGGCGGTGGTGACTGCATGAACTGTTGGGAAACTCCTTGGCGATACATGCCCTGTGGAGGCATTGTCAACATAGTGGGGTGCTGCACGGGTTGCATACCAAGGAAGGGACGTTCTGCAGGGGGTTGTCCGTACTGCATTCCATGTTGCTGCGGACGAAAGTGCTGCTGCTGCTGCGGTGGCCATGGGTGGCCTGGCTGCAATGGTGGTGCAGCTGTATGCTTCTGTGCTTTCTGCGCCTTTTTATCTTCCTTGCTCTTGAAGAAATTCCCAAGGGCAGAGAACCGCTTCTTCTTCCCAGGTTCCGGAACGCCTGAGGTAGAAGTTCGATTGCCTTCAGCTTTTAGGGGCATCGCTGCGTCTGGTACAGGTTGCTGAGGCGGGATTCCAATCGCTGGAATTGGAACATCAGGCGATCTTAAGTTGAGACGAGACTCTGCGGCCTGCACTCTGGTACTATCATGACTGAAGTGAGACTCGGCGCCTAGGCTCTCGGGTCGACTCGGGGGGAAAGCAAGACTGCTAGCTCGTCTTTCCTTCTGCGGGATCTTATGTTCTTGAAGATCTCCTACAGTAGACTGAAAGGACGAGCTTCGACGCCCACTGCCATGGCTTGGGATTCTTCCTCCCGAGTTGATGACATCTGTTCGAGGTGGCGGTGAGCCCAGCTGGGCTGGTGGGCTGGGCGAGCTAGAATGCGACTTGCCTAGACCTTTGAATACCGATGTGAATTTGGGACGAGATGGGGACTTCACATCCTTTTTCAGTGGCTGCATAGGCGTAATAGCAGAAGCTTGCTGGTGGAAGCTGTGAAGCCGAGGATCTATTGCCGGTCGTGTCATGGGTTGCTGTTGGGCCTCGTACTGGTTCCTTGGAGTAGGCATGGGAAACCCCTGAGGGAAAGCCTGGCCCTGGCCTCGGGGGTCTTGTGGTGGTGATTGCCGCTCCCTGATTCCGCGCATCTGAGCCTCCATCATGACACGGGGGTCCTCCATCAGACGAGAGTCGTGCACTCTGGGCAAGTGGCCGTTCTGCGTGATAGGAATCGGTGCCAACGGCTTCTGCGGCACTGGGGGGCGATTGGACAGTGGAGGTGGAGACGCAGTGCTCGATGGAGGTGGAGATATGGTACTAAGAGGACCTGTTTTCATATCGCTACGGCCACTATTGAGAGAGGATACACTGCCAATATGGCCAGCTGGAGCCAGTTGATGAAGCGACTGCCCGTTTGTTTGTACGATTGGTACTCGTTGGGCCAAGGGAGACATTACGTAGGCAGACCCATTTGAAGTTTTGGCGCGGTGAGAGCGCGCTAATGATGGGGGAAATGGCTCGTTCGTTGCAGTACCCGGACGATTGATCTGGTCCTGCGGCCACCCATTGGAGTCTCTAGGGCCAGAGATGAAGCTCATCGGCCGCTCCTCGCTGGATCTCGACGGCTCCTCCTCGATAGGCTTGGTGAGTTGCTGTTGTCGGGGCGCGTGGGGAGCAGCAATCTGAGCACGCTGCGTGCTGTCCGCCATGGCAACACGCAACGGCCGGCCAGACTCGTCGTGCACGCCCTTCACGACGCCATCGTGGTCAGCATAGAGATCGAAATCGGCGTTGCTAGTCGCGCTACGGCTCGCCTGGGGCGAACTCTCCTCGACGATTTGCACAGGGATATGTGAGGTCTTGGCAGGGGAAACCTGTCGTGGCCGAGTAGTAGTAGTAGTCGCGCTGGGAGGGCGTGATCGCGGACGGCCAGGACTGGAAGCTGGCGAGATGGAGGATTCGTCGGGCGTCACCATTGACGATATCTTGGACAGAATGGATACTGAGCGCGGAGACTGGCCGGGCTCGTCCTGGGCTGCTGCGGACACGGTCGCGTTCGGTCGAGTTGACGATTCTGCAGCCTGCGCGCCCTCCTCGGCCAGGCTGGGACCTAGCAGCTGGGGGACGACGGGGGGAATGTCGGGGGGGATGTCGGAGTCACAAGCTTTCTCGTCGAGCGGACTTCCATCGGACGGTGCAGCGATGCTGTCTTGGTCCCAAGTCTCAAAGGACGATTGCGAGCGCGACGGCACATACTGCACGGCGTGCACCACCTGGATACGCGACGCAGAGAGTCGTTGCTCTATTCGAGGTCGTAGCTCAGCCGCACGCGCCGCATGCGGGGTTAGCGTTGTACCTCCGTGCTCGTGTGCCCCGTCGTCTGCCCGAGCTTGGGCGGGTCCGGACGGCGACGATGGCTCGATGATGCCCACCGCGATGCCTCCCATTTCCGTGGGGGGCGAGGCGCGGAAAGGTCTTGCATCTGTCTCGGCACCTCCGTCCATGGTGTTTTGCCGTGAGATGGGCGACACATCGCCGCCGATCAGTTCTGTCTCGTATTCGGCTCGCCTATCGCCCACAGCATGGGTGTGGTCGCCGACATGTGTGTGCGTCCCGTCGTCGAGACTGTCTAGGGAGAGCGTAGCTGGAGGGAACATGGGACTGACATCGCCCTTGGAGAGGCGTGGTTGTTGCAGCCGCCCATGGCCAGGCTGGAGATTGTCATCGTCTAGGCGATCTGCCCCCACGCATGACAACACTGGCGAGACTCGTCCGACATCAAGCCGGCCGTGCGGCGAAGCATCCATGGCCGGTTGCGTTGAAGTCGTCGGGATCGTATCGTGGTGTAGCTTCGCCCTTGCCTCTCCTTCCTCCACACCTTGGGGAATCTTCGGGACAGGCGGGACATCCTCCCCGCCCTCTCTATCCAGCTGTGCGAAGAGTGAAAAGGCACTTTTGGCCGGCGAAGGCAAGACGCCCAGATGATGCGGGTTTTGCAACCTCTGCCCGGTGTCTTCGGGCATCGTGTTCCACGCATCTGGCGCAACGTACGAGTATGGCCTACTTTCCACAATTGCCGCCGTATCCTTGGATGCATTTCCAAAGAGATCGAACTGCGTCTGAAGCGGGAGAACAACACTATTCGGCCTCGACCTTGAGCGACTCGAGCGGTGAAAAGGCGAGGAGAAGCGCCGTTTCTTCTTTTCCTCTCTGAGTTCTGAATTGTCTGTGGAGATGCGCGATAGGTGGAGGTGGTCGGATGGCATCGCAGAGACGGTGCTGATGAGCTCTGGCTCTTCCGAAGCCTCTCGAGACGAGGCCTCTGATTGCGAGTATGAATGCCCCTACATCACAATCAACACGTGTACTCGAAGACAGAGAGAGGAGAATAGGCAAAGGTTCAGCATGTGCATAACTGTTGAAAATGATTGGCATGGCCCTAATTTTACACAAATATTTCGTGACACATTATCGGAGGGGTAAGTAAGCTCAATCGAGGACGAAAGACAAACGAGTAAGAGGGGGTTGAGAATGGGAAGTAATGCTCAGGGCTGAAGAAAACTTTCAATCTGCAGGCACACGGTAACGCAAACTGGCAACCCAGCCTCGTAGAAAAGGAAGAACTGCCACTTTGCCACGAAACGCCCCGTCCAGTTACCCTATCATTCTACCTGCCTGCCCAAGAGGAAAAGTTGCATTGGAAGGAAACATGAAGGATGGTCGAGATGAGGAAATCATTTATCTACCTTATCACTCTTGCCAAACCGGCTCTTCCCCTTGGCGAATAGTCCTTTCGCACCCGTCATTCCTTTGCCGCTCAATAAACCAGCTGTATGTAGGAGATCCTTTCCTTTAGATTGCACTTGATGACTGGCACTTCTAGTAGGTCCTGTGTACGTCGGCGCCGATGCTGGAGTCGAAGGAGCTTGCGAGGACGCTGCTCCGCTAGGCCCGGCTTGTTGTGAGCCATGATGCTTCCCAAACAGAGAGATCGACGCAGTTGGCCGGTGGCGCGAGGTAGTTGAAGACGACAGCACCGGCCGGGGCTGTGAGTATGGATCCGTTGCAAGTTCCGGATTTGCGCTTACGGCAGAAGAGACCCAAGCGCCCAGGCCATGATCAGTGTGTGCCCAGTATTTGCGAGTCTGGTTGTAGGTATTGATTCGCTCCGACGAAGATTTCATGTTGATAATATCTCGGAACCCAAGAGGCTTGTCGGATGCCGGTGATTTAGTTATAGGCGATTGCGCGGCAGTTATTGTTGTAGTCAAGGGTGGCGCTTGCGTGGTCACCTTCGGGGTCTCGGGGTCTCCAATTACAGCAGGCTTCTCGTCACTTGAATGCGGCAGGTCAGATATCGGCGGCACCTGAGTACTCAGACGGAGAGGCATCTCCACGGCCTCTGGGTGGTCCGCGGAGTTCACCACGTGAAGACCTGGCGAAGACAAAACAGGGCTTCCCAGACGTCTCGCGGAATCTGGAGGGGTTGGTGTATGGACACCAGCTTCAGCATCCACAGCGGTCGAGTGAGAAACACTTTCAAATGACTCGTTGGGATGGTCCTTTGCAGCTTGTTCAACTGCAGGCGATGGAAGCTTCACTTCATTTGCTATGCCGCGCGATGATTGAGTAGCGGTGCCTGATTGCGCTTGTCCTTGAGGGTTAGATCCATGAGCTTCCCAGCTAAAGCGGTCCAGAAGAGAAGTCGCACCTGTTGGCTCCGTCGTAGTCTTCAGATGTTCAGACTGACTCTCGCTGGGATTGATAGAGTTTTCATGGCTGGGGAATGGATCAGTCGGCTGTAGAGATGCTGCATTCGCTTCTACCACAGGTGTCGCAAAGGTTCTCTGTGGAGTTAGACTTGCGACAATCTCTTTGCGTAATCTATCGCTCTCTTGGTCTTCAGCAGACGGATCGGTGCTAAGTTGAGGCACGAACGCTGGTCTCTCGTTCGTGTATGCCGCCGAAGTTCTGCGCGACTGATCATTCGGTTTTAATGGGGGTGGAGGCGGCAGATCCTCAAACTCTGGAGTGTCTTTTGCGGGAGGGGTGGGCGGAATCGTAGAAACAGATGATGAGGTGCGCTCCACTTGCAGTGGCCGAGGTAGCACGTTGCCGTGAGCTAAGTTGCGCTGTGGCTCTTCTTGCGAAGAGCCACCACCGACAGACGATTGAAACGACTCTGCAACGGCGGTGCCTGCGGCTTTGAGTGCCATAAGGGGGTCAGCTGTCGAAGGCTCTGCCACTGAGACTAGTTGTTTTTCGGTGGTTGGCGTTATATCGACGTCTTCGAGCGGCGACGAGACATTATCTTCAACCGTCTGGCTGCTGTCCTCACCAAACTCCTGATCATGCTCAGACGGCGTAGCCGCACTCGTAGCGTAGGACTCCCATTGCCCTGGTAGTTTCGGCCTGAAACTGACCTCGCGTTCTGTAGCGGGTCTTGCTGCCGGGGTGTCCTTTGTTGTCCCGCTCGCCTTGGTAGGAGATGATGGACGGGAATTGTCTTGGCTCCTCTCCCATGACTGCTGACTGGTCTTGGAGGCATTTGACTGCACAGAACCGCGCCGAGAGTGCGACACATCGCCAAACTTACCAGCGAGTTCCTGAACGCGACCCTTGCTCGGAGATTCTGGACGAGAGCGCGGAAGCGCATCATCAACAGCCGACTGTGCATGATGTGATTCCAGGAAAGCCATTTGCGAGTCTTTCTCTGCCACGCCAAACTGTGATGCAGGTAGATCGGGGTTCTTGTTCATTGCTGATGCAATATCTGCCTCTCGGGTGGCAGTATCAGACGTCGGCGAAAGTGCAGCGAGTTGCGCAGTCTCTGGCTCAGGGACGTGCTTCTGCGGCTCAATTGCCGGAGAGCGTGCAGGACTCCCTACAGACGTGGGAGTCGCCAAGCCGCTGCGAGGTATTGAAGTATTCGAATGATTGCGCGAGTGGCTTGGAGATGGTTTTCGCGGAATCTGATGTGTGGCGCCAAGTATGTTTGCGGATGTTGGCCGGGAGACAGGTGTACCGGTATCACTGGCCTCTTCCACAATCATAGGCGTGCTGGTGTCACCGCCAGCCTGGTTGCGGGCCTTGAGCGCTGACGTAGCACCACTGGGGACGCGACTCATGATAGGGCTGATGCCAACTGTGCTGCCCGTGTTACTCCTCGATACGCTAGAATCAGACTTGGAGATGGGTGTCGGCGGCACAGAGCGCTGCTCATCTTTGCGCGTGAAGGCCTGGTCTACGACAGAACGGAAGTTTTCGTCATCAGGCAGAGTCAGGGGCGCGAAGTTGGAGATGCCTTCGATGCCTTCTACAGGAGGGAGAAATGGTTTATCTTGGGCTTGTGTGCTGACTTGTGTGCTGATGTTCAGATCCGGCAGGTACTCACTCCTTCTTTCCGCGACCGTCTCTAGCGGCTGCAGCGACTTCCCGGCCTCGGGACCGTCCGGAGCCTGCGGAGGGGCAGCGCTCGCATCCAACGAGTCCATGCTCGGGCGCGACGAATCCATCGACGCCCGTTGCTTGTCCTCCTCGTACCGCTTGTAGATGTCGGCGGGTCTCACGAAAGGCACTAAAGGTGGGCACACAAAGTCAGCGAAGCTCACGCAGAGGGCAGTTTGTGCACACGGGTGTCACATACGCGCTTTGTCGGTATTACTGGGTGCACGTCCACGCGGGGTCGTGGCAGTCGGCGACTCTGCCTGCCCTATGCTGCTCTTGCGCGGAGGGAAGTAGCTGTCCGAGGGCGACGAAGTCACATCGCCGCCGGCCACTCTGGTGTGGAGAGGAGGGGGCAATGCAGTTGGGTTGAAGTCCCTCCGGTGCTGCGGGGTGTCACTGGTGTCGGATTCAGCGGCACTTGGCTGCCTATACGCCGGGTGGATCTGCTCAGGTGGCTGTCGCGGGGCCCCGTACGGTTGCTGCGCGTACTGCTGCGGGGGTTGTGCCATGGATGCGGAGAAGGCTCGGTGCTCGTCGCCGCGGTCGAACGAGTTCCTCCGTCCGGGCTGCGCAGGCCCGCGTGCTTGCCGGGGATCTGTAAAACTTCTCGACGGCTGCTCGAAGCGACCAGGCAGTATGGCGGGCTGCGGCTGCGGCTGCGGCTGCTCTGCTTCTGCTCCGTACTCGTTGTATTCGTCATAGTCTCCCCAGTCATCTCCATCGTATGCGTTCTTCTTTGCTTCCACCCACTTCCTCGTCTTCATGCGATTGATGTTCGTCTTATAGGACACGCCATCGGGGGCAGGAGATTGGTTCCGTCGCTCGCTGCCAACATCAGCATCAACTGCTCAGACATCACGGGATACTACATACAGCGGCGACAGCGTCTGCTCTTGATTGAAGCGAAAGGGACCAGACATGGCGTCTACTGCACTCTAATCACCGAGTAGGGCTGCTCAGCACCATGGCCTGCACGATCTAATGCGCCAAACCAGCGGGGTCAAAGGTAATAGTGTCGCGGTTGTCGCGGGGTGTGATGGCGGAGGGAGTGGAGGGAGTGGAGGTGGTCGGTGTGGTGGAACAGGGGATGAGGTAATGTGGCAATCTAACGGCGCCTGAGAGGTGGACGGATAGGGGAGCAGAGAAGCACGTCTCGGAACGCGCAGTATTACAATTACAGCCTACGTCTTAGATACTTGGTAGGAATGGAGATTTTGCGTGAAGGAAACTAGACGTCGATGCCGCTGTCCCCTTTGCTAGCGCTACACTTACCAGCCCGCTCGTCGTCAGACGTCTCCGCAAACAAGAATCGACGGGCCAACGCGGCGCAGCACCGCCACAACCCCAAACGCCAAGGTCATTTTGTGAAAGGCTCCCGGTCCAGCTGTCCCTAACTCCTACATCGCACTCTATCTATACACGACCACACTCACGCCTAACCGCATACAATTACACATACCTTCGCCATTGCCACGTGACGTCTTTGCGCCGAACGGAACCCGTCAACCGCAACTGTCTGCCGCAGCATTCCCAATAGGACGTCGCACCTGCCAACACGATACGCAGACGGGCTGCTCTGCCACGACCATCGCGCGCTCGAACCGTCGTTCGAACCGTCGTTCGAACCGTCGCTCGGCAGACGTGGAAGGAGCGGGACAGCGGTAGTCTCAGCGACGAGTGCTACACTCCCCTCCATCCTAATTTGCTCCCGATTCTGCCCTATCTCCTACGCGATGGCGGTCTCGATCCAGGATCGGACGGACGAGTTCCGCTCCATTCTCCAACAGGCGCAGCGGCGGCAGGCACAGTCGAAGACCGGAGCGCAGCGGCAATCGCTCCTCTCCGCATCGCAAAAAGCAGACGCAGATGGCGGCACAGCCGCGCAGCGCAAGCACTCGGAGTTCCAGCGCAGCGCACGGGATGTGGCGCGAGGGATATCGGGCACCATGGCAAAGCTGGAGCGGCTATCGCAGCTGGCGCGGCGGAAGACGCTGTTCGACGACCGGCCGGTGGAGATTGACGAACTCACCTTCGTCATCAAGCAGGACATGGCTCAGCTGTCGAGGCAGATCCAGGGCCTGCAGATGCTGACGTCGAAGCAACACCCCAAGAGCAAGCCGGGCGCAGACCAGGAGGGCGAGCACAACCATCAGGTGGTGGTGATGCTGAAGGATAAGCTGCAGAATGTGGGCGGAAGCTTCAAAGACGTGCTGGAGGTTCGGACGAAGAACATGCAGGCTTCACGGTCGCGGACAGAACAGTTTCTCTCGTCCGCTGCATCGCATTCGCAGACGGGCCTCGACCCCAGTAGGACGGACTCCCCTCTTTACCAGACACCTTCGCGAGGACGCTCGCCCGGCGGCTTCCGGAACACAAACGCTGCCCAGCAAGACCTGCTATCGCTCGACCCTTCAGGCTCGTCTGCGCTCACGCGTGGCGGCCAACAGTCGGATGCACAGCTCATGCTCATGGAAGAGGCGCAGGCGCCGAACCAGTACATTCAACACCGCGGACAGGCTATCGAGTCTATTGAGAGCACAATCTCGGAACTGGGCAGTATATTCGGACAGCTAGCCCAAATGGTGTCGGAACAGGGCGAGCAGATCCAGCGCATCGATGCCAACACCGAGGACGTCGTGGACAACGTTGAAGGCGCTCAACGTGAGCTTATGAAGTACTGGAGCCGCGTGCAGGGCAACAGGTGGCTCGTGGCGAAGATGTTTGGCGTATTGATGATATGTACGTATTCGGCCAAGGCCTCCTCCCCGCCCCGGCGCATCTGCTAACATGGCACAGTTTTCCTTCTCTGGGTGCTCATTGCCGGGTAGTTGACTCAGGCGGCAGCTTTCCTATTTTCTTTTCATACCCTTCATTGTACCACTACTTTCCGTTCTTTCCGTTCTTTCCGTTCTTTCCGTTCTTTCCGTTCTTTCCGTTCTACAGCATGTATTGATCATGGTACAACGTACCTAGAGCTGCGGGACCAAGCAAACAGAGCTTTAATAGACGCCAGTGCTGACATTGTTCTCGTCGCCATGTTGTTATGTCAGGAGGTGTTGTACGGCAACGGGTGTTTGCCTTTATGGGACTGGGTTTCACAAAGATTTCTGTACATTTGGTGTCTCTGTGCATCCCGCGTGGTCCTTGCTTCGTGAACGACATAGCTGGTATGATGGTATGATGGTATGGTGGTATATGATAGGATGGTGCCGGAGTTGCTGTCGGTACCACTAATGATGCTATCAAGACGTTCGTCATCATCGCACTACGTCTCGGCAATCCGACCAGGATCCAACAACACCTGCATACCCGTGCCCCAACTCTAATTTCCGCCCATCATCGCCATCCTGTCCAGACGTCTCCATGTCGCGAAAAGGTGCACCATAGACCCATCGCACCGTTCCGTACTACCCAGCACGGACATGCACGGCCATCTGCATGCCAGGGCGGGTCCACAGTGTCGGACGGGTAGAGACGTACGTAGAGAGCGGTGAGGTGACCGCTCCACCTAACGCTGGTTGACAGCCTGTCCGGCAGAGCAGTCTGGCGCCTAGTGCGCCATTCATGCCGGTTCACCCAGGTCACGAGGCTGCACATCCGGGGTTGGGGCTTGGGGGGCTTGGGGGGCTTGGGTCGGATAGACTCCGATAGAGGCACTCCACGGGCCACGGGTGATGTTCTGCGCCGGCCCGTCCAGGCTGCCCAAGTGAAAGGCGCGAGAACAGGCAGGTGCTGGTGGTGAAGGGCCCAAAGTGCATGTTCAAATGTTTCATCTAGAGACACGTCCGGACCAGAGGGCGACGGTGCGGATGCTGGGCCAGCAAAGTTGCCTGTACCGCGGTTGCTTTCCATTGGATTTTAGAGAGCCGGATTCGCGAAAAGTGGCGTCTATCGTCCTGCACGTTATCGTTCGTTGGCACCATCCCGCCTTCCTTCACCGCATCACCGCATCACCACATCGCCGCATTAAAGTAGCCGACTTCTCCTCCACCCCTCCACCCCTCCACGACACCACTGCACCCGTCCCCGACCGCCACCCTGCCGGCGTCCTGACATCACCAGCCATTCTTATGAGCGCTCTGGCGCAATGTTTGGTTCTGGCGGCGACTATTTCGCCGACCTGACGACCGAGCCCATATTCGACCATGTCGTCTATAATGCAGAGGCGCTGCTGCTGCCCGTAAATGAGGATGAGGACCATCTCGACAACCAACTCGCCATTGCCGCCCAGGAGTCTGGTGTTGAGAACCCCTTCACTTTCCTCGGCCCGAAGATGGCCGGTGTCTTGACGTCTACGGCCATGTCTCTTGAGAGCGAACAGGGTAGCGCTGCATCTATCCGCTCGCAGGAGACCCAGTCCACGGGCGTCACGTCTCAGCCTTCACGAAGGCAGTCGCGGGACAGCGCAATACCGCAGCAGTTGCCCATGTTGCCGTCTCCCCCAGTGCGAGCACGCCAGCCCACTTTGCGTAGGAAGCTCAAGCGAAGCTCGGCGCTCTTCTCGCGGTTTAAAAAAGATACATGGTGCGTCGAATGCACAGTTGTACATTGAACATGTCTAACTTCTCCCCTAGCGATTGCACGTCAAAGTCTCCTCACATGGATATAGCGACATCGCAGAGCCCCAAGTTGGAATGCGGCCACTCGCTCTCCACTTACGCCATCCGGATTCACGTACACGAGGCTATGAACCGCGAAGAGCAGACTGCACCGGCATGCTGCGGGAAGCCGTTGCCGCAGGACGTGTTGCAGATGATCATGCCTAACGAGGACCTGCACGTTGTGGGCAACAACGCTTTGCCATCGCCTGATGTCGGTTCTCTGCGAGACTCGGGCTATAGCGAAGATGGTGTGTCGTCCATCGAATTGCCGCGCCTAGATACCGAACCATTCTCCACTACCCCTACCTTGGCCCGTCGAGATACACCCCAGATCGACGAAGTCAGCTTTGATTCAGCCCTAGCCAGAGAGGCTTTCAAGAGTCTCCGGGCAGAGCAAAGAGAGCAGTTTCAACGTGTGACTTTGTTCGAGTCGAACCAGCGCAAAGCTTTGGCTGCCCACCACCAATGGTCACTTCGACGACTCGCATCTCAGCTCGAATCCACCAAAGCTGAGAGGATCCGGCAAGTAAGTTTTGATGTCCGAGCGCCAATTTACGCACATTGCTAACGCTGCGCAGCACCCTGTTGAGCTCGAACGGTTGGACGAGTTTCAAATAAATGCGGAACATGAACTTCGCAAGGCCCACGCCGCTGAGATACAAAATGTCGCTACCGCTCTTAAGTACATGTCAGCCTACTGTTCTGGCGTTAGTCCTACGGACCCCAGCCTCGCCCACGCGGTTACGGACGAAGACCGAAATAAGCTCGAACGTCAGCGCTTGATACAACAGAAGCTTCCCGCCAAGCATGAGAGCGCAATCCACGTACTCCGAGGAAAGCAAGAACGGGACACGAAGAACAAGTTACAGAAACAGAAACAAGAGCTCGAGCAATTAGACGCCGACTACGAGAATGACAGGAAAGCCGAGGAGTTGCAGTACATTAAAGATGCTGGCCGTTTAAACACCATGATGCAGACGAGAAGGCGAAGGATCACGAATAGATGGGATCTTCGATTCGAGATTTGGCGGAAGGATTGGGAGAACCAGCATAATACCACACTACCCGGACGACTGTCTCACGAAGACTGGCCCGAAACCCTGGACGATACGGACTATAACATTCCTTGTTCGAGCTCTTTGGCGCCTTATACTCAATCTTCAGCATATCCGTAGTTACGATCGGAACGTTACGCCAACTTTCGGTCTACGGAATGCCTATAATCAAGTTCAACGACTGTCCAACTCCATCCACTTCGACATTTTTCTACCCATCATTAGCAAACGATATATCACTTTGTATTATTCTTTCAGCGCATTGCATAGCGAGGCGTTTTCCCGGGCGCTTTGGCCTGCATAGCACACAGCGAAGAGCGTATCTTTATCTAGGATGCTGTTATATTTTTTTTCTTTCTCAATATACCCCACATGGATAGTTCAGCGGTAAAAGCCTTTAATTGGAGACGAGGGATGTTATAAAATCCCACGAAGATAGCAATGCATGGAACGGGGTCAATGGACTTGATGAACAACGGGTCGGGGTCGTTGTTGCATAACACTGCCCATTTGGTGGAGAGACGAGATGAGTCCAAATTTGAGGGGCATGTTGGTGAGCTTTCTGCATCCTTCGTCACGTAGCGTAGCACTATACCCATTACACAAAGCTTGCGAGCTTGTGGAGCATCAAACAAATCATTATCTAGTACAACTCAAATCCACTCTGAACCCACCCACACTTCTGCTCCTCGCACTCGCTTTTACCTGATGACGTCTTCCCCACAAGATACATGACCGAGACACTCCGAGAGGGTCTGGCCCTTCACTAAACCATGGCGCGCCGAACTGCTAGTTCCCCCTTCTTCCCACCCGTCTAGCCTTCTAGCTTCGCTTCCGAGACCATGGCTCCCCACCACCTAGCTGCATCATGGTAGGTATTCGAGATGTATTTTTGTGGTCCCTGCTCAGCTCCCAGAAATAGCTACCCAAGTGGAGGACTACGTCGGAAGAGGGGAAATTCAAGCGAAGCGGTCTGGACTGAGGCGTGGTATTTCAGTTTTGGATGTGGACATGTGGAGATATACATGTATATGTATGACTGGAGTATGCTCACGTGATAGCGCGTTGACGCGACATTTGGATCGCCTAGGTTCGCCATGTACGCAGATCCAAGATCTGGCTGGCGATGTGGCGGAGATCGATCGCGTAGATCTGAAGTCGAGAAATGCGTATGTAGCCTTGCAGTGCAGCCTTTAAAACCTCCGGACTTCACAATTCAAGAGGGCGAACACGGATAAGTAGAAGTCAAATGGCAATCCAGCCCGATTCAAACTAACAACCAAGCTAGCAGTAGCTACATAACAAATAAAGCCCTCCCATCGCTGATAGTATGGAGGCACTGTACGCTCAGCGTAGTCGAAGGGGTTTAAACCAGCCAGTCCTTCCTAAATACAAGTCCGAACCGGCGTAACATTGGTAGAAAAAAGTAAGAAGGGGGGTATGCGCGTCTTTCAAAGCGGATAGTCGAAGATGGAAAGTATGGTATGGAATGTTGTGGGTTCAAAGAGGATTTTGGACAACGGACATATGAGAAGAGTATTGAGGGGGTATGAGGTAACACAAGAAAGGATTGGACACTCTTCGCCGATGATTAGGCCAGCGGCATTGCGAGTTCGGTGAGTGGAGAGAGTTGATTAACATGGCACACTGCGGTGTTGACGGGCGTCACGGCCAGCGCTCGATGCGCGACCATTGGCTGTGGGAACGGAGGGTTGACGATTGTAAACACCGGCTGCAGACGTGACTCTCCTCTTGTCGGGAACCTTTTGCAGTCGCTGTGTTCTCCATCCTTCGTACCACTGTTCTCTGCTTGCCTCGCGGAGCTCGGCTCGCCACTCGCTGAACACATTCTCCCTCAACTTGACAAAGTCACAGTGCTCCGCGTTGTACGGGTCTGCAAACCCCCAAGGGAACTTGCGGCCAACGACCTCAGGCTCGTAGGGATCGGGCGAGATGATACTGAGAGGAAGGAAGGGGTTCTCGGAACCTTCGGAGTTGATAGATGCAGACATCGCAGACGGTTTTCGTACGTGGTTCTTCTTGGCGCTCGGCGGCGATGTAGGAGGCGACTGCGAGCCGGAGCGTATCGAGGAAGTGTCAGATGCAGCCTCTGAAGATGAGCGGTCGATGATCTTATTCAGGATGTCCGATTTTTCGTCGTGGTCCGACTGGACGTAAGCATCTTCGTCGCGCTCGTCGAAACCCTCCTCATCTCCCGACTCCTCGAAAAGGTTCAGTGCCTCCAATGGGTCCAGCTTTGCCCGCCTGAGTGTGTCCCAAACCATCTTCTTCAAGTAGCGCATATGCGCCGAGGTGATTGTGTCTGCCTTGCTGATGACGGGAATAACTGCAGTCTTGGGTTGCAACTCGCGGAGCACAGCCATGTCGAGCTCATCGGTCAGGCCGGAAATTGGGGCGCCCGTCTGACTCTGCGTCTTCTTCGACTCGGCGATGTTGGCATCGAGACGGAGTGGGTCCAGGATCATGAAGACGGCATGGATGTGAGTGTCCCTAACACCCGGCGCACGCACGACCTTCTGCTCCTCGGAAAAGGTGTCTTCAAACTTGGACTCGAGGAAGGCGGAGATGGCAGGCAGCTGGAAGTCCACAATGTTCTTCTCCAGGCCTTGCGAGTCCCACAGCGTCAGGCCGACGCGCTCGCCATCCACTTCCGTCTCGAGGTACTGTGACGTAAAGGGCGAGTCGGGGGCTTGGGCAGTGGGGGGCGGGGAGGGCGTGTGTGGGCGCTTCTTCGCGGGAAGGGCGAGGGCGACGCGCAGGAAGTCAATGAAGGACGACTTGCCCGAGCCCTTGGTGCCAAGGACAAGGACGCTGGACACTCATTGTTAGCTGGGACGGTCGCACATGGGGTCGGGCCGTGCATACTTGAACGGGGTGGGGTCCTTCCTTCTCCGCACGCGACGCGGACTGTTGACCGAGCTGAAGGCACTGCTGGCATAGCTGAGCCGGCCACGGTGCGTCATGCTCTCGGCTCTGGGGTAGGAGTCCGAGTCCACGCTTGCCGGTATGGGCGGCACGGGCACGTTAGCGGGCGCGGGCGCGGGCTGCATCTTGTGCTCCCCCGAGGGACGGCTGAAGTTGTGGCTGCTGCTGGGGACGAGGTCGTTGGACATGATGGCGAGCGAGTCGGGTCGCGCCTCTTCGCCGCCGAAGGTCTGGATCTGGGGCAGCGGAGAGTGGGAGGGCAGGCGCGGAGGAGACTTGGGGAGCATCGCCGCTTCCCGCTGTTTGCGTAGCGCCTCCTCCTGGGCAAGTGCCTTCTGTTTCTTACTCATCTTGCTTCCCGAGGCGCTGCGTGCTGCTCGCGTATCACCTGAGCTCTTGCGGCGCAGGAAGCCAAAGCTCGAGCGGTTGTGTCCGGAGGCCGAGGGCTGCTGGTCGCCGTTCTGGGAGAGCCGGGGCAAGGCCGTGTTGTCTGGAGAGCCCTCTTTGGGTGCCGGGGAGTGATGTTTGGCGGGCGTGCTGGCCATGGCAGGCAGCGTCACGTTATAGCTGTTGTCAAGCTCACAGGAACTGGGGGGGCTGGCTGGCGCGCGGGTAATTGTAATTTCAGGAGAAGATGTAAAGGCCTCTCTCTCCACGGTGGTCGCCGGATGGGAGCAGTATTGGCGGGCGCGCGAGATTGAAGGGGAGCTGCCGGAGTGCCAGGTCAGTCCTGTTCAGACCGGTTCAAACAGACGGTGAATGGCTGAATGGACTGGCGGGAGGTGAAGGTTGAAATTGCACCTACTACACAGTCGTCGCGCTGGTCCTACTCTACCTACTGCAGGTACAATTAGTTGCGGCGGGAGACACGCAGCTTGACGGTAGCGCGGTCGGAGGCAGTTGTCGGGGGGAGGTTAGGGCTCGTAACGCTCTGGTCGCCAGGACTGCTATTGTGAGACGTTTGAGAAAAAGAGGGCAGCCAAAACCGGGGCAGACAATTGGCCTCTTGTTGCGAGCGGCGAACGACGAACAACGAAGGCTGAGGAGAAAACTGCAGCAGTAGAAAGGGGCGTCCTAGACGGCTGCACCGCGAGCAAGGATGGCATTGGCGTCGGCAGCACATCACGAAACCAGCCGCTAACGGCCAGCAATCTACGGGTTTCGATTCACCGCATCAGCGGCGACAGACCCCAGACTCCTGCTGTGACTCCGTGGCCGTTGCGGAGGCTGTCGTCGCCGTTGCAGGCCAGTGCGAAAGTACGAACTGATGGCACGCGACATGGCCAACGCCAGCACCAGCATGCACCGCGAGGCCTGGCGGTTGGATCTCAGGATGTCCGCCTAGCCTGTTCCCGCTAGAACGATCTTCTTGTTTCGTGGAGGAATAATGGAACTTATGGAAGCATTGCCTGGTGTCACGCATAAAGTGGCCCGCAGTGTGTGCGTTTCAAGATTGCCAATAATAATACATACGACACGCGCGAGCCAATCAGGCTGCGCCCTGCGTTCCCCATGGAGAGCGACACGTGATTGGGCCTTCACCCGTCAATCCTCACTGTACCCCCCGTCATAATCCACCCATTCGTAGCCCTGCCCCGAATAGTTCTTGAACGACTGCCGCCATACCCAGTCGCACCAGCGCTGGTTGTCAGTATCGGCCGGATAGTGCACGAATACGCCATGGCGATACCATGGGTAGCGGGAAATGGTGCAGTATTTGGGGCCTTTGTTTCCGCAGTCGCCTTTCTTATGGATCCATCGCTTGTTGCGGTCGTTGTAAGTGACAAACTCACACATGTCGTCGGGACAGCTCATCTTGGCCTTCGTAGTCTTTGGTGGATGAAGCTAAAGTCAGTGATCAATTGGTGTTTTGCGAACGTGCCGGCCTTCATGTAGCCTGTTTTGAATCGTTTTGAATCATTTTGAATCATATGTGAGATAAAGTAAAAGCTTCAAGCTCAGATGCTGTCTAACATTGTCCGAAACAGAACTGCTTCATAAAGCATTGCACTGCAAAGTTGCAAACCCTTTGTAACACCATTATTGGCCTCTTCCAAAAGGCATCGCAAGTCGTTCCAAACACGTACCCAAGTGTCTTTAGATGTATGACATGTGGCCTAGCTATTGTTAAAGCTAGAACATCAGAAGATAGCATGTCCATCCACTAGTCCACTAACGTCTTAGCGTTCCTCGTCTTCTCTTCCCACCTGCTGGCCTCCACTCCACCGAAAGACATACACCATCCCTCATGTCCGAGCATCATTACACTGGAGTTGGAATCCGTAGATCTCATCGCAAGTCTCGTCTTGGTTGTGCGGGCTGCAAACGGAGACACATCAAGGTTAGTATGACTCGTCCCGATTTTGGTTCGAATTCAAACTTCAAATATCTATCATGCTGATAAAGCTGCAGTGCGATGAAACTCGACCTCAATGCGGAAACTGTATCAGGCAAGCTGTGCCTTGCAATTACCCCGAAGCCGCTCGAAGCCCACCCCCTGGAGAATCTTTACATACTCCAGTAGCGACTCCTGAGGCAACTTTAGCAATCGAATGGAGTGCTGTAACAGCGGAACTGATGCACCATTGGACGACTTCCACCTGCTTCACCTTTACGGATGATTCAACCCTTCAAACCTTCATGCAGATTGATGCTCCCCGCATTGCCTTTGTAAACGAGCACGTACTCCACATGATCCTTGCTATTTCGGCATTGCATCTTGCCCGCCTGAAGCCTGCCCAGGAGAAGCTATATACAGATCACGCAAACTCACATTATCAAGCTGGCTTGCGGATCATGATACCTCTGTTGCCGGGCCTCAATACCGAAAATTGTCACTCCACTTTCCTCTTCGCCACGTTCTGCAACGGTTACTCTCTGGCCAGAGGACCACAGCCAGGAGATTATCTACTGTTTAGTGACAATGATCCTGCAGAGTGTAGCGTTCTATTTCATGGGCTCATACCACTTCTGCAATCCTACAGTACGACCCTCATGAGTGGACCCTTGGCTCCAATGATGGGATCCGGGGTCACGGTTGCGCTTCACGCATCTACGTCTCTGTCATCTACGGATAACGAACAGCTTTCACATCTTCACCATCTAATCCAATCCGAATCCGAATCCGAATCCGAGTCCACGGAAGACTCGAGCGCTATTGATGCTGCTATGGACCACCTACGCAGGCTTTTCTCGTCACGATATTCAAGCGATGGACAGAGGTGCAAGCCGACTTTCCATCACATCGGTATCTGGCTATGGAACTGTTCAGCCGGGTTCACGAAACTCTTAGAACACCGGTCACCTGCTGCCCTAACAATAGTAGCATATGCATGTGTGATCCTAAAAGACTTCAGCCCTATCTGGGTAATGGATGGATGGATCCCACATTTGCTGAAAGGCGTTCATGGAAGCCTACCTCCACGATGCCACCCTTGGATTCAATGGCCTATACAACAAATTGGTTGGATACCATCCTGATACTTGTGGAGGCCTCTCCACATACGAAAAGTATTTTGAACACGAAATGCGAATAATGTACAGGCAATTCAAATTCTTTGATGTCTTACATCGCCCGCCAGTATTACAATGGCGGGGAAGCTAAACCCAGGTTTCACTTCCAATGCTTCCAAGTCTAGATAAGTTGTGTCCAGTTTCGCGCATGAAATTGTAGAGCTTCTCGCAGGTTTTTTTTTTGGTGAATTTATGAGAACGTTCACCTGCCCACCACACCACCCCTATTCTCAGGAGCCTTTTGCTACCTCATAGCAAATAAGCGCAATACACATTCTTTATATACTTTCATAACCATGTTAGGAGGGTACAGTTTGGTGGCTTGAGTCGGAAGGAAGCGGAACGCATACAATACGATACGATACGACACGATACGACACGACACGACACGTCGGGAATACGATACGACACGATGGTCTGAGGCAATACCGTGCAACCTAATATGGTCATTGGCTTGAAATGAACGGATGAGCGCTCTCATAGGGTGAGCATTTGCGGGAATTGGTTAGTCACGGACGAATTCCCGAGCGGCACTCCAAAGGGTAGTAGGGATAGACATAAGCAGGTTGCAGTGACTTTCACAAGCTCCGCCCCGAATTGATTATTCCTAGTATTTCCCTTGATATATAAGGGAGGGAAATTCTTCCAAGTCTTAGCATGCAAACACTCCACTATTCCCTCCAGTACACAATGTCACTCTCACAGCTTGCAGTTAACTGCACGTCCTCCGTTATATCTTATCCAACTATATTCGGAGCACAGTTCACTGCCATTGAAGCCGCACTCGTCCAAAACTACAGTACATTTGTTCTTGGTTCCAGCAACTTCAATCATGGCGACATCGAAGGCAAAAACTTGAGTTTCTGCAGTAAGTCCCAGCACAGGATTCACAATACCCCATGTATACAATATCCAGGACATGGACTAACTCGTACCGCCATCTCACTAGATGTCACTTTAACGCACACTCACCCCGGCCAAAACGACACAATCAAGACAAAAGTATGGCTCCCCATCCAGCCCGCCTGGAACTCACGACTTCAAGCCGTAGGGGGAGCTGGTTATGTCGCTGGCCTACAAGCTTTCACCGACAATGAAATGTCCGGCGCCATAGGCGAAGGCTACGCGACCGTAACCTCCAACGGCGGCGTCCCCAACGAGTTCCTCAGCGACTGGGCGCTCCTCAGTCCCGGCAACGTCGACCTCTTCGCGCTCCAGAACTTCGGCCACGTAGCCCTCAAAGACTCCGCCATCGCCGCGCAAAGCGTGGTCGAGAGTTTCTACGGCACGAAGGCGAACTTTTCGTACTGGAGCGGATGCTCGCAAGGCGGGAGGCAGGGACTTATGTTCGCGCAGAAATATCCAGAGGTGTTTGATGGGATTGCTGCGTCGTCCCCTGCGATTCAATGGGATAAGTTGGCGCTGGCTGTGCAATTTCCACAGCAGATTATGCATGAGAGGGGGGAGTATCCGAATCCGTGTGAGATAGATGCATTGACTACGGCAGCGATTGCAGATTGTGGAAAGGGTGGCATTATTGACGATCCAGACTCGTGCCACTTCGACCCATATACGCTCGTCGGCACGGTCGTGAACTGCACATCGTCAGGTACAGGACTGAAGATAACGGAAGCCGCCGCAGTTGTTGCCGATGCGGCGTGGAACGGAGCTCGAGATGCAGATGGCAAATTTCTCTGGTATACGCCTGGCCATGCTGCGAATCTTACTGCACCGATACTAGGCGTCGCGAGGACGACTTGTTCGACAAACGGTACATGCACGGCGTCAGATATTTCCCTCCTCACTGATTGGATCCGATTCTTCGTGGAAAAAGATCCCAATTTCGACTTCAATAGCATGTCGCGAGAAGACTACGTCCACGCATTCCGCACCAATGTTCTAGAGTACTCAGACTTTGGCACTGCTTCTCCGGATCTCAGCGAGTTCCGTAAGGCGGGCGGGAAAATGATTACATACCAGGGTCTTGTGCGTATATCTGCTCATCTTTTCATCTTCATATTTCCGTCAACTCTCCGGACAACCATACACGATACTAATGACCTCCTAGGCCGACGAGATCATCCCGTTCCGTAGCACGCGTTATTACTACGACACAGTAACGGCGCTCGATCCCAACGTTCATGACTTCTACCGCCTCTTTGAGTCCCCGGGACTAGGCCATTGTTATGGAGGGGTCGGAGGATATCCGTCCGGCACATTCGATGCGTTGGTAAAATGGGTCGAAGAAGGTGTTGTGCCTGAGCTGCTGGAAGCCACAAGCATAACGAATCGGTCCACAATTCTCTTTCCGTATTCTACGAAAGCGGAGGTGAAAACGGAATGAACGGCCCAATCTATTGGTTTTGTTTATTCGTGAGACTGCTTTTTGAGAGTTTGTCTGCACTACACAATAATACGGGTTAATCTATAATGCACATTGCTTTGTTTGCCTTGACCTTCTCGAGAACTTCTTTCCGCCTGCACTCTTTTACTGACCGTGCATACAAAAGGACCTGCCGAAATACGTTTAGCCTCCATCCCCGGTACTTCAATGTGAATACATACCACGGCATCCTTCCTCATACATTCATCTTACATGTAATGCAGTCCACAATATTGAACAATCCTCCTTGTCCCATCAAAAGTCCAACGCTATGCAACGCACACCCACGACTATCCAAAGCTATGCTGTTTTGGCAAAGGGATGATGTTAATAATACACTTGCTCGACATGGAAATCGTACAACACCACGACGCCATGCTATGCTACATGTTGGATATGACATGACACTGAGAAAGAAGAAAGGAAAACAGAAAGAAGAAAGAACACATGACAGGAGGTATTTGCATTCCCTAAATCTCTCGATGAACCGGGCCGAACCCCCCAAAAACATGCCATGCCCGTGAGACGCCGCTGACCTTCAGCAAAAGAAAATAGAAGCGGGAGCAGTAGGCTCCGTCTGAGATTGGAAATGGAGGAGCACTGTAAGATACCGGGAGAAATGCTCACGATTCGAAGTTTCACCTGAGCCTCAGGCCTATGGTTAGATGAATCTCCGCTGAAGGTACGGTGTACCAGTTCCATTGAATCCAGGTTGGTGCTGTCTCCATGGGTACTTTCAGTGACCTAGGGAATGTGGATCAACCAAGGGGTTCTACTCTGGTCGTGGTCGCTTGTTGCCGTGCGGGTTCCAGTTGCCGTCACCGCCACCGCCGCCTTGGCTCTGGCCGAAGAAACCTGGGTTGAAATGAGGCTGGTTGGCGCCAAAGCCGCCGGGACCTGTTGAGCATGAGCATGAGCATCATCATATCGACCGATCGAGTCGGTGTTAGTGGAAAGAGCGCAAAGACGTACCCATTCCGCCCATCATGCCCATATTGCCGCCCATCATGTTGTTGCCCATCATGCCTCCATTCATACCGCCCATCATGCCGTTACCCATGGGCATATTCATTCCACCCATGTTGGCGCCCATCATACCGCCTCGGCCACGGGCATTCATACCGCCGCGTACGCCACCTCCCATCATGCCTCCGCGGTTGAAGCCGCCGTTGAAGCCGTTCATGCCTCCCATGGGGCTTCCGCCGAAGTTGCCCATGGGAGCGCCACCGAACCCCCCTCCCATGTTTCCGGCCATGTTACCCGCAGGGCCGGAGAAGTTGCGGTTGTTTTGGTAGCCCATGCTGTTGCCTCCCCGGTTGAAGCCGCCGCCCCGATTGTTGTTGAAGCGGTTGAAGTTGCCTCCCTGACCGCCCTGGTTGCCAAAGTTCCCCGATGACCGGTCACCGCGGTTCTTGTCCCGTTGGGGCACATCCTTCGGGAGGGTTTTAAAGGGATTGACGTGTGGGGGGTTGAAGATGGCCGTGGGCTTCTTCGCGTGGGCTTGGTCCTGGTAGAGGGCCTCGATCTGGTGCTTGAGGGCCGTTGCGGCCTGGGGGGACTGCAGTTGCACGTAGACCTGGCTGCAGGTATCCGTTAGCGGGAGTCGAGCTGCGTTAGAGGGGCCCCACTCACCCTTTGCTCTTGCCGTTCACCTTGTGCTCGTTGAAGGTGATCTCGTTCAGTTCGTCCTCGCAGCCGCTCTGATTGGCCCACCCGCGGATGTCTTCCTCGCTGATCCACCAGTTGAGGTCGTTGATCATGAGCGCAGCCGTCGCGCCCGGGTCCATGGCGCGGTCGTCGTCTTCGCCCTGTTTGCGCTTTGTGCCCTGCTGCTGCGGCGCCTGCTTCTGGAAGGCCTGGTTGTTTGCTGAGGCGCCCGTGCTGGAGATCTGCTGCGTACCGTTGTCCAGCCCGTTTGCTGCCCCGCCCGAGCCCTCCGGTTTGCCTGGGACGTCGGTACCCTCTATGGTGACGTCGCCGGCGGCGTCTGTTGATTCGTTCGCGTGCGGGTCGGTGCGCATCGCGGCGTCGCTCTGCGCTGTGTGCTTCTGGGCGCCGGCGTCCTGGTAGGCCTGGGCAGAGTCATCGCCGTAGATGTCGATGTCGAAGTTGTCATCGTCGGCCATGGCTGGCAAGAAATACGAGAGATATGGGGGAGTGCGTCTAATCGCGCGTGCAGCCTGGCGCAGCCGTGGACGCGTCTGGCGTGGGGAGGCTGGGGGGTGGGGAGGGATGGGTGTCGGCGTCGGTAGCCTAGGGGGAGCAGGTGGTGGTCGTGGTCGTGGTGGTGGTTAGTACGGCTGTGCTGGAGGACGCGAGCAGCAGCATGAGGATGGCCGCGAGACAGGGCCGAGCAACTTGGGATCAGGGAGCTCGGGCGATCACGGGCAGCGCTAGCAGATGCTTGGCGAGCCTCGCTGGGGGTGCCGCGGCTTCTTCCGTCCCGCAATGTGTCCAGAGTCCAGCGGCCCGTATTAATCCAGAAAGCCATCACCACCACCGCGCCTCTCACCACCACTCTGCCACTGCCGACCCGTCAAGCTCTCCAATCCCACCGTCCCCCGACCGTCACCGCACAATTGCAATGGACCAAGTCAAAGAGCTCGCCGAGTACGCCTCCACTGCACCGCCGCGATCGAGTCCCGTGTGCTAACAACCCGCAGCCTGCCCCAGGAGTTCGTCAAGGAGGGCATCCAGTTCATGAACCGCTGCACCAAGCCCGACAAGGTCCGTCTCGAACATGCTGCCGTTGTGGCCCACCACTGACTGTCGCAGCGCGAATTCATCAAGATCTCCCAAGCGGTCGGCGTCGGCTTCGTGGTCATGGGCGTCATCGGCTACATCGTCAAGCTGGTCCACATCCCCGTGAACAACATCCTCGTGGGCGGCTCATAGTAGAATCGGACGGCGGGCGGCGCATACATCAATGGGAGTGCTGTACATTAGGGCTGGTCGAGCATTGCACTGGGCTGGGCACATCGGAGTTTGAATAATTATATCCAAATTTACTCTTTCATCATATCTACAATTGAACGTGCTTCAGTCGTCATCCATATACTCGTCAAACCACCGTCTCTGCGTCCGGGTCGTAGTCCTGTACAGTCCCTCGTCATGCTGCAGCTGTGCATTCACCCGCCTGCCAATCTTTGGCTCCGCCTCATCGTCGTCCAGTCCATCATTCCAAGTATGCACCGTGCACGTACCCTGCGAAGTGCCCCAGCCGTTCCAAGACGTCGCTACCACATGTTAGTCCATCTCCTAACCAAACAACACATTGCTAATAGGAATAGATACGTACCCGCAACAACAGGCGCATTGGGATGCCAGCTAGCATCCCTAACGCAAGTCATCCAACTCCCGCCATTTCTCCCATAAAAGTCATACGTCTCGGCTAACAGATTCGGATCCCGCGGTCTACTGTTCATCGTCGCTTCGAGCACGTTGATCTTCCCTGCAAGCGTGGCGTCGAGGTTCCACACATATACGCTCCCGTCGAAACTCCCACTGTATACGTACCGCGAGTCCGTGCTGCCCGGCGGCGAAAAGTGGCATCTGATCAGCGTCTTGAGCACCTTGTGTCCACGGAAGGTGACGAGTGAGCAGTCGTGTGGGTGAGGTACGTAGTCATCGTCATCGTACGCGCTGGAACGGTATTCGAAGCGCGTAGTGTGTGCGCCGATGTCGATACCGTCGGCTTTCTCTTTGGAGTGCATCTTCCGTAAATCCCACAGTTTTGCCGTCTGGTCCTTGCCATTGGAAAGCACGTAACGTCCATCACCTTTACTATCGACGTAGGTCAAACCTTCAGTGTGGCCGAGGAAGACTCCTGCTTCCCGACCATCGCCCATACTCCGCCGGTCCCATACTTTGAGTGTGGTGTCGTCACTTCCCGAATAGAGGATATGCGGGCTCTGTGTGTCGCCGAAACATACGGCGTTGACGTCGCCCTGGTGTCCGGGGATGCGCAGTATGGATTGCTGGCGCTCGATGTCGTAGACATAGACAGAGTTGTCGCCAGTGCCGGCTACAATTTCCCGGCCATCGCCGGAGAAACGGATGGACCAGATGCCAAAGTAAGTGTGAAAGCCACGGGGGGTGTTGGTTCTACCCATGTTCGCAAAGTCCAGAAGATTGGGTTCGTTGTCGTTGTTTGGGTCAGTTGAGGCAAGGCAGACGATGGATCGGATGGAGGAGTAGGCGAGAAAGCGATTGTCTGGGGATAGCGATGCATCGGTAATGGTCCATTGTCCATACGGATACACGACCGATTTGTAGTACTTCCAATCGTAGGGGTTCGACGTATCGTACATTCGCACTCGAAAGTCCTGGGCGCAAGAGAAGAAGAAGTTGCCATCATCCGAAAACTGACCAGAGTAACATCGCGCGTTGTAGTGTATTATCGTATCCGCAACCGACTCCGGAATCAATCTCTGCCGCATGACTCTGTTCACATTCTTCTGCCGGCCGTCACTCCCCAATCCCAGCTCCCTTTGCATCAGATTGTATGCCAGCCTCTTCCGCCTCTTTACAGTATCCCTCGGCCTGTCGTTCGACCCAAATATGCCCGTGTTCATCAGCTCTTTCCCCTCCTCACTAGGTACCTTCTGAAACGCTGCTCTTCCCCCACCTCTCCTTCTCCTAAGCCTCGGCCCTACGGGGTCGTAACCTGTGCCTCCCTCGTCATCGTCGTCATTGTTGTCGAAGACTCGCAATTGACGTCTGGAAAAGAGCTGCCGCAAGCCCGAATTCCCCAACAACCGCATTATCTGATCTCGCGAAACTGCATTAATCAGCACATGTCGTCAATCGTCTCGATGAATTGCGGAGCAGGGTCGTACCATAGATTGGCTGCTGTACTGAGCCCGCAGGCCCTCCTTCCTCGTCATCGTCATCTTCATCGTCCGAATCTTCTTCCTCGTCATCGTCGTCGCCACCAGTGATTGCGACCTCGATTTCGACCCCGCCCAGATGTTCTGCGGCATCTGGAGTCTTTGTTAATGTCTACACCTCCCAAATCCTCCCCTCGCCGTTACGAAGCCATACCATGGAAACTTGCATCCGCGCTGTGCCCCTCGTCCTCGCTGTCTCCCGGCGCGGGCACATAATCCATGTCGTCATTGTCGTCCTCGGTGTCGTCCCAAAACGGATCTGTCGGATCGTACACAACGGTGCGTGGGTCATCCTCTTCGCTCAAGATATCCTGTGGCGACCTTGACGAGCTCATTGTTTTTTTGCAAGAAGGAAGAGGGGAGGTGGGATGTTGAAACGGCGAGTACGCATCATCTATGCCGAGGGTGGGAGCTATGGCGCTGATCGATAAGATTGCCGGACTTAGGTTTAACGCCGGTGCGTCTCTGCCGTCTTTCTCAACACCATGTATGATCCCAACATCACCACACTGAGTCTGGCCATGAGCAAATGACGCACACATAAGCGACTGGTGATACCCGTCGTTTGCAAAATGGCCAACACTATGCCCATTTTCGTTTCAATTCCAGACATTCCTTTCTGCTACTAGCGCTATTGAATGCCTTTATGAAAGGAGAAGCAGTAGTCTTTAGAGGACACTAGCGAACGCGACACATTCTTTCGGATCGTCTCTAAGAATTCACCTGATACCCATCAAATGCAACCATCCATGTCTAGTAAGTTAGCGTCAGTCATTACCATCCTAACCTTGTAGTGACTGGTCAATACATCTATATAAGACTCTTTTTAGTATGTGAACGAGACGTTTGGAGAAAGCGGCGACTACATATGTAGACAGCACATGGATAGAAATCATGTGATTCCACATGAATCTTCATTGTCACTCCGTTTGGACATCGTCTGCATTGGCAATTTGGAGGTGGTGATAGTTCGATATTCAAAAAGGCCTAGTGTATGATCGGTCCATCTCGCGATCGCGAGATCTGGACGCGGGAGGCCGTGCGCTCTTGATCTATCTTTGTGTCTTCATGACGCACTACGAAATAGGCATTTGAAGAACAAATACAACGCCACGGGAGCTGCCATAATCTTGGTTTCGATTTCTTCACTTGTATCGATGCCACGTCCCCACGAGACGGATCCGATTCTGCCGACTACCAACATGGCCGCGAACGGGAAGACAAAGTCTGGGAAGAAGCGGGTGCTTGTTGTTGGCGCGGGTGCTGCTGGTGAGCATATCTTGGCATGATTTTAAAAAAGATCCTGATGATTTCCAGGCATGTCATGCGCTCATCATCTTTCTAACCACACTGACAAATTTGATATTACTTTGATCGATGCAGTGGATTATTGTGGTGGCCAGGCTTTCTCGATTCCAATAGACAAGGAACGCCATGGAGCCAGTTGGATGAACCAAGGTGTACAGGGTGGAAGCTACATCTTCCATCACACTATGACTATGTTCGCTCGCCAAGGCTACCATGCAGATCCGGTGAAACTTCAAGTATGTTTTGCGTCAAAGATACTCCAAGGTTCTCACTGAAAATTATAGGTATCTTTTGGAAAGGACGGGACTTTCTGGACAAATGTTTTCCCTACCGAGCTCCTCGCACGCCATCAAAAAGAGATTAGGCGATTCGTGCGCATGCTCAAGATTGTACGTTGGTTCGAGCTCTTCTTCGCTCTGATACCAATCAAATATCTCATGAAGATGTTCTTCTTTTCGGAAGAGTTCTCAAACACTATTATCTTACCCATGGTCGCACTGTTCCTTGGCACAGGCAATTATACCCCTGAAGTACCTACCATTATTCTTGAACGACTCTGCACGAGCCCGACGTACGGAATGTGGTTCCCGCCGGACAAGCTGAGTGTCGCCAGTAATCAACCTCCCATGGTCGTATTTCCGAAGTTTGGGAACTTTTATGATGAATGGAAAAAGAATTTGATCTCGAAGGGTGTGGATGTGAGGTTGTCGACGGAGCTTACGGAGGTAATCAAGAGGGACAAGAGTGGTGTGACGGTGAAGACGATCAAGCGTACGCCGGTTCCGGATCAGCATAACCCAAATAGTGCTTGGGTACCGCAGAAAGATGGCACTGCTGATGCCGACGCGCAAGAAAAGAAGGAGCATTACGATGAGATCGTTCTTTGCGTACTGTCAGTTCTGCACCCCGTGTCAATTCCCTCAGATCTTAATCGTTCTCTAGTGCTGATACCGCCAAACGTATATTGTCCCGTACAGCTTCCTTCCGTGAAAACCGCATCCTCGGCTCGGCCAAGTTTTCAGACGATATCACTGTGACTCACTGGGACAGCGCATATATGAGAAAACACTACGAGAATTTTTACAACGGCGACCAAGCCGTCGAAGCCCTCTCTGGCGTCGACCAAACCGCCCGCATCAGATATGCCCAGAAATCCTTCAAGCCGATGTACATGATTAAAATGTATCCCAAGGACCATTCTAAGCTCGAAATGTGCTTTGATTGTACGAACTACCAGGCACAGTTCCCGCCAGATGTACCATTTGATCAGCACGTCTTTCAAACAATATATTTGAATCAGAAGAGGGACGGGCACTTGTGGTCTATTGATGAGATCGATGAAAGCAAGATAATTAGGAAAGATTGGTGGCATCAACTTTGTCATTCATGGACGCATTACGTTTTCGTTGTACCGTGGATGTGGCTGCTACAAGGAAGGAAACATACGCGATTTGCGGCTTCATGGACCCTGCTGAATGCTCACGAAGTTGCTGTCATGAGCGGTATTGCTGCAGCTGTCGATCTGGGTGCTCAATACCCTGGGGATTTGGAGCGTGATAAGTTTGCGCTGTTGAGCTTCAGGCTATACTATCTATTGGCGTATGGCAAGTGGTACAGGAAGAGAGGATCAGCTGAGGGCGAGGGCAAGGATTGGGCGAGTGGGCTTTATGGGAGTGTTTACCAAGGGCCTGGCATTAGTGAAACGGAGCGATTGATGTGGAGGGAAGAGAACGGGATCCAGGGCTGAATGATTTAGGCTTGATCTAGTTTAATGGTATGCGTGAGACTATCTTTTGAGACTTTGTCTGCACTATACAGTAGACAACAGTCCTTGTACTATTTTGGTCCAGTACGGTACACAATGGGATGAGGTGATGTACACAGAGCTGTCAGCACGAATGATACAGGCTTATCAATTGGGAACGGAATTAATGGAGACGAAGTGGGGAAGTTGTACATTTACTCACCTTGTAAAATAATCTCATGCTTAGGTACTTTGATCGATTGAAGCTAACACACTTTCGGTATGCTCTACGGCGCTATACTACTGATGAGCTAGCATCTTGGCTTATTATCAGGTCCCTGACCAATCATCGTTTCCCTGAACATACAGTGACGAGCTGTGCCATCATCCATGATAGATAGTTCTATCTCCATCTCCGTGCTTTAAGTCCGATCAACGCCCCGTCGAACCCTTGCTACATATACGATTTTAGCTGCCGATATTGGATATATAAAGTCATAGATGTTCTGCTGCCCAGCGAAACTGAATAGTAGGGTTTTAGTCAAATAAGAAACAGACTTCATAGTTCAAGATTTCACTATCCAATATACCATCATGGCACAAACCAAGCTCGACATCATCTTCGGAGCCATGTCCTTCGGCAAAGAAGGTATGTTCTTTTAATTGAATACAACAAATTATCCACTGATAAAAACTACAGGAATTGAACAAGTCCGAACCTCCTCCCTCGACGATTGCGCGGCCATCCTCGACACCTTTCAATCACATAACCATACCGAGGTTGATACCTCCCGCTTCTATGGCGACGGTACAAGCGAAGAGTATCTCGCCGCCTTGAACTGGCAGACCCGCGGCTTGGTCGTACACACCAAATTCTTCCCCAACACCCCCGGCCTCTTCAACCGCCCAGCGATGCACCTTGATGAAGCAGGCATGCGTGGCGGTCTCGAAACCTCTCTCAAGACGCTGAAAGCAGAGAAGGAGGGTGTAGAACTGTGGTACCTCCATGCTCCAGACCGAGGCGTACCTCTAGAAACAACTCTCATTACGGTGAACGACCTTTACAAAGAAGGGAAGTTCAAGACATGGGGAATCAGCAATTTCATGGCCTGGGAAGTTGCCGCAATCTGCGAGATCTGCGATAAAAATAACTATCCACGACCTAGTGTATACCAGGGGACATACAACGCCCTCTTCCGCACAATCGAACACGAACTCCTTCCCTGCCTGCGAAAATACGGCATCGCATTCTACGCCTACAATCCCCTAGCCGGCGGCTACCTAACCGATCGCTACCATCGCTTGACGAAGAACAATGACATCGAAGCCGGAAGCCGTTTCGACGCAAACAGAATGCAGGGTCAGATGTATCGATTGCGATATTGGAATGACGCCTTCTTCGATGCTTTGGACATCCTTAGGCCCGTGGCGAAGAAGCATGGGATCAGAGAGGCAGAGGCGGCTCTGAAGTGGTGTATGCATCACGGTGAACTGAAGCGAGAGTTTGGTGATAAGATCATCATTGGGGCGAGTAGCAAGGAGCAGCTTGAAGCGAACTTGAAGGACTTTGAGGGTGGGGAGTTGCCCCAGGAAGTTTTGACGGCCTTTGATCAGGGGTGGGAGAAGACCAGGGGTGTTACTTGGAAGTATTTCCATTGAGCTGGATGGGTTCGGACATGTTCCTGCCTACTAGAGTGTGTACGGACTCCATATGATTGCCAGAAAAAATTGATCACATAGCTCTTAGTCAAATTCATCAAATCACCATAATTTTGAGAGTTTCCAAGCAAGCAAAAGCCAGCGTTCAGTGTGACCTAGCCTTTCCCTCTTTACCCCCCTAATGCGGCCAGACGCATACACCCGCACAATCTGCCGCCCCTAACTTCGGATCACAATCATCCCCATCCCTCGGATCATCCGTACAAACCTGACCCAGACTCGGACACGGAAACCCTGCAAACCCACCACACATCCTATCTTCAACGCAAATACCCAGGCCATCGCATTCAGGCCCGCAACCCGGCCTATACGGATCCTTGATACAGACGTAGTTTGACTGCGTGCAGCTGGTATAGTTACTGCGGTTGCCACCGCAAGCTGCGTGTGTACCGACTGGTCTGCGGGTTGTGGATGCGGTAGGCTTGCGCGTTGTTGTCGGCGTTGGGCTTGTTGTGGTAATCAAGATGGGAGTTTCAAGAGGTGGGCACGCCTGTTACGCGGGTTGGTTAGGACCAGCTCTGAGAAGAGGACGACGAGACAATATACCTGCAGTGCCGGCTTCACGCCGCCGCATTGCTCGAAACAAGCTTGCTTATTGGCATTGCCACAGTAGCATGATTCCGGCCATAGTTGAGCGCAGAATTGTGTTTCGCATTCGCATGCTGCATTGGCTGATGGCACGGGAGGTGCAGGTACTGGAGTCGATGTGGGCTTTGCAGGGCATGGCTGTGTGGCGTTAGTACACGTGTGAGACACTGGCGGATAGAGAAGCCGAGAAAAGAGTGAGGAGAGTGAGCTCACCAAGTAAGTGGGTACATAATCTGGGCAGCGGTTTTTGCACAAGCTTTCGCGACTGTTCAGGCATTGACAGAGTTTCTACATGTGTCAGTGAGTACTATGGTATACTCAAGAGGCAGAGAGAAAAGGAGACTTACGACACTATCGTCGCCAGGACATTTGACCTGGGGACACTGGCACACGGAGGCCGGAATTTGCGCAACCGCTAGAGCGCCCAAGAGCAATAGCAGAAGAATTGATTTCATCTTCGATTTTTAGACAAAATGTTCGAAGTTGAGGAAGGAAAGGTACGCGCCGAACAAGACTAAAAAGTTAACAGATACACAGATTGTTAACTCAAAAAAGGAGCCGGCCGCGTTCCATGCCTCTTTATACGACCATGTATGTGAACCTGCCAACTGCCAAGCGACTATATAGCAAGTGTAAATTGCCCATCGTGAACGCTTTCAGCTATCACAAACAGTCAGCTGTCCAAGACAGATCCTAGGGAGGCAAGAATACCCTAGCTCGTACCATTCCCAAACATCAATAGTCGTACGAAGAATGCTGATCCAGAAGTCGTGGAGAGCTAAGAATAGTGAATGAGGGTTCAGCGGCCAAGGGCTACTTACGCACCCCGCAAAACTGGCTCCATCTCGTTGTGGTAACTAAGCAAGTCGCAGATGCAGGAACAGATGATCTGTATCATTCAAGCCAAGGGAGTTTTGAAGAACCAACGAATTGAGGGTCTCTGTTTGGCGTCCAACCCAGCTACCTTACCGCTGGTGACGTCGCGTCAGGCTATTATTCGTATCCGCTCGTTTTATAAGGATCGTATTGAACCGAATTTGCGGAAAGTAGCTTGTTTCTCCCCTGGTTAATAGGGAGAGCGGACCGGGTAATTGATAGGTCTTTTCTTTCCAGAATACTTCCTTGCATGTTGGTATCTCGATGCACCACCATCGTACTGACCCAGTCACACATCAAGGGAGACGCTCAGCTGACCTGCCCAGATGTTGCACTGGAATGGAAACATACCAACACTGTCTTACATAGTTCTAAGAGGGTAGCAAAGTCTCCAGCATTTCCATTACTCCCGCTTGGCATGATATGCACCCGAAATTGTAGTTCATTGAAGAGTTTAGTATGGGAGATATGTGGAGGGCTGCTGATTGGACACTCTTCGCTGAATTGAGGCAGAAATAGATTTGGGAAGTGAACAAGAAATACGACTTGAACAAAATGTCTTCTTTCCAAATCAACTGCATATCATTAGTAAAAACCGCCGTGAAAAGCAATATACAAACACACAAGCGTCGTCATTCACAAGCGACCCCGACGCCAATCCCTACCATAGTCACCATGGCACGTACCCAACCAAACACCAATCCTATGCATACCGCTTTTGACCAGGTTTTATTCTTCCATCTTGTCCCCGGCATTGACTACACCTACATCACCATTCCCAAGATGTTTCAAAAGCCAACTTCGCTTGAAGTACGTATTCGGATGCACGATTGTATCCAGGTCTGCTGCGCTCCAGCTGCCCTCGTCTTTCACTTTCTTCATCTCCTTCTTATGGCTGTACTCAAACACTCGATTACATGCGACATGATATCGTTGCTTATGCACGTCTTCCTTGACCGTTTTGAGAAGGTCGCGGTCCTGAACTCCAACACGCTGGAGCAGTGAGCTGAGGTTTTCAGGGTTGAATGTGCGGTACGGGCAACCGTGTGATTGGCCAGGTCCAGGGAGTGGTTCAGTAAGTATCTTCTGGCAGGAGTATGGAGTGTAGCCGCGACCGCGTCGATTCGTGTCTCCACCTACGTCGCCATAGACATGGCGAATATTGTACTTGTACTCTTTCTGGAACTTGTCATCCGTCATCAACTTGAAAGATTGCCGCCAGAAGACGATACATTCTTCCAAGCTGAGGCCGATGCCTTTGAGGAAGAGCGAGTATTGCAGACGGCCGTAGTGCTTTAGATGTGAGTTCGCGCGTAGGTTCATATGCAGATTCTGCATGCAGAGAGGGAAGTGTTTGGAAAGAGTGTCGATAGAGCCAGCACGGATGGCGGAGAGGCCGTCGATGGCGGCGTCTGCGTCGGAGTAGGCGGCTTCGGGGGCGTTGAAGGATTGGGAGAGGTGGGCGAGGATGGGCGCGAGACGGTCATCTTCGTCTAGACGGGGTAGAGCGCGTGCTGTCAACTGTTCACCAAGTCAGCACTGCACGGCTTGAATGGCAGCGGCGCATCCTACCTCGAGAGCTTCGTCTAAACGCTTTGTGAAGTCTGCAACAACCAGACTCATCTGTTCCCGCTGTGGCACATACGCCTTGCCCCTCTTCAGCAGCACCCTCCTCTGCTCCACCAACTCGGGCACTCTTTCCCAATCTACCTTGAACCATTCCTGTTCGTCGCCCTTCTTCAGCCCACTCGCGGCCGCCAGCTGGTCGCGCAACTCCCGCTTCTCGTCCTCCCCCACTTCTTCCCACTCCAGATTCAGGCCCTTCACAAACTCCTGCCTCTCTTTGAAATCGTCATCCTTGTACCGCAGCCTGAAGAGCATCGTCTCCAGACGTGAAAATCGCCGCCGCAAATCTTCGGTCGAGGAGAATGCGAGGCGCAGGATAAAGTGCGAGTAGTGGTCCTTTTGGCGCTCTTCTTGCAGGTTCTGGCTTCTGGAGGAGTTGGAGCGGAGAGGAAGGTGTTTGTTCAGGATGCTGGCCATGTACTCGGCCGTCTCTTCGGGGCTGCGGTTGCGAAAGCTGCACGATTCGAGCTCAGAGAGGACTGGCGGCAGCTGTCAGTACATCTCAAGCGCTTCGTCATAGAGAATGCGTGCACAAACCCTTCAATCGGTTGATCGCCCATGTCTCGAACTGCTCCAGCGTGATCTCGGCCGTCGGCGGCAGTTGGTAGAAGTTGAGACGGTGGTCATAATTCTGCAGCTGGAACTCGGCGTTTGCGAATTGCCTCTTTTTGTGGTCGATGTTTGCGCGCCTCTTCGGGTCAACTCTAGAGTAGTCGTGGCGGATCATGGTATGTTATGTTGTGCTGTGCTGGTGTTCTGCTTTGCTTGCTGTACCGAGATGGCAGGCGTAAAGTGGAAAACGCGCGACGCGAGTCTGGACGCGACGCGACAAAATGCGCTAGTCCTATCGGGTAAGCGCATTCTCGTCCGTGGACAGCCAAAAGTTATAGTTTCCCTATTAATTCTGGCCTTGCTGGTTGTATCCGTGGAGCGGCACTGATGGGCTGAGAGAATTTAGTAGGTCATGATTTAGCTATCTTCTGAGCGAAATGAAGACGAGAGCACGGAAGATGGCAGGCATGTCGTTCGGCACTAAGGGGACGATATTCAAGATCTATGACCTTGAGGGAAATACTTGGAGAAGGCTTATTAAGATATAATAGAGTATTTAGTCCTTATCGGAACAAGGATCTCAGGATCTAGGTACTATGTCTATATGCTTGTGGGGGAAATGCCGTGTCGTCTCTGTTCAAGACAATGCACTAACTACCACCTCTTATATAGTCATGGCCTGGTCCATACTCCTCTTCTTCCACTTGTTGAGTATTGTCACCCTTCAACTCTGGGCGGCATTGCAAAACATGTGCGATTCGCTCTCCCTTCCAATACGAAGCGCTCGTCACGCCCGCAGCGCCACAAATACGTGCATCTGGCATCCATTGGCGCGCTCTTACCCCAACAACGTCCAAAGCGCCTCGGGGGAATTCGTATTTTCGGGTGCTGCGCTGGCCTGGTACGTTTTTGATCTAACCACCTGTGCCGCCTCAGTGCAGAAGCTAAGGGCCTGGGGGCTGAGGCGACCAGCCCACGCTGTACAACTCTTCCAGTCCCAGGCAGCCAAACGCAGTTTCTGAGACGCTGCCATGCCGGAAATAACCTTCATATTTGGCCCGCATAATAGTTTTTTCTTTGACTGTCCGAAAATATGGAAATTGTGAGTACGAGAGAAGGCGAGAAACGCGATGAGAAGCGGGAGAAAGCTGACGATAAGGTGATCCAGCCATAATATCCCGCAGACGCTGCGTCAGCTCTTCAACTCGTCCATGAGCCCAGCGTGGAGAGTCGCCCAACCATTTTGTCTCGCGCTGGCGCCGCAGAACAATACTCCAGAGGCGATATGGTATATCGGGTGTAAGGTGTTGAGTGGGGAGGAGAAGATTTGTGAGCTCTTTCTGATGCCCGAATGTTGGGGCACTAGAGCCTAGCCGTCCCTCGATCCATGAAACGAAACACCACGCTGACTAGCTCTTCGTGCAGTCTACTCGCAGGGTTTCTTTGACCAACACTACCCTGACCTCTCGCAATGGTCGAAAACAATCCCAAATGCCCCGCGATCTTGCTTCGTTACGTTTGGCACCGGACATAGTTACTTCGCGAGCGCGCCAGGAAGGGGATCAGTATGGGCTGGTATACCCGGTGAGCTTAGCGATAAGATACAAAAGGCGTATGACACGCCTTGCTGTGTTGCTCTCGGATCACATAGCTCGTGGTTCGTTATGTGGCCGGACGGACACTACAGTTGGAAATTCCACGGACATTACAACGATCTAAACAAGATCCTCGACACTGAGTCGCGGTCGGTATCAGTCAGTTCGCATGCATCAGTAGATGGAACATCTGAAGCTGATCAGGATGTAGTATCTTGCCCTCTCACCGTATAACAAGGAGCACTACTTTGTAGCCTTCCGCGACCGCACAATAAAATACAACTTCACAGGGGCGCCGCCCGAGTGGATGCAGCAGATGCAGGAAGTCTTCAGCATGTGGCAATCTGAGCTTGCGCAGATACAAGCATATCCTCATCCTCCGCAACCGTACGCTCAACTGCCAAACATCTCTTATAATTATCCTCTCCAACAGTGGAATGCGGATGTCGCACCTCCGCATCAGTCTCCACAGCCCGGATATATGTCTCCGCAAACGCCGAATACCCCAATGTCCGCGTACTCGTACTCGAACATGACGTCACCGCCAATATCACCAAACCCGCCATCGATATATGCGAGTCATGCGCTACAACAAACACAGGCGGTTGAGATGATGGGGGATATGCCCGTGCAGCCGCCGGGATCTATGCTCGCGGCACCGCTGGCGCAGGTACAGAGGTCAGGTTCAACTGATGTAAGTTGTGACTCGATCTCAGATGGATTACTTTGAAGTATACCACAGTACTAACGAATGGCAGAAAAAGAGGAAGAGCTTGTTCAAACTTTTCAATTAGTATTCTTTCAATGTGTGCGCATCTTTCTTGCACAATACCACTCCACGTGAACGCGGAGCACTACCTATTCCCAACTGCGTCCTTGTCTGCCGGCACTCTAGAAAGGCATTTTTTATCGAGTATACAGCGCCACGTTCGGCACGCTTTACACCGACACAGCACGAGAGCGCAAAGAGCTTAATCCATGCAACACCACTTGCAAGATACCTACCACCGGTGGTGGTTACCCCAGGTTTTTAGTCATTACGCCAGCCGAAAGAGGCCTAGCATAAGGAGACTGTCACTTCCCCGCAACTTCCACATATTTCCCCACATGTCGTACTGTCACTGAATGATAAAGACAGGGATGGCGGGATGTTTATTCGGATGTTCTGCGGGTTTTTTTTGTGGGCTATTACGATTAGTTTCGCACTACTCCTATGATGGTGGATTTGGCGTCATGAGACTGGTCATTAGGAGCCGGTTCGGTAATGTTAGGCTATTCGGAGTCTTCAGATTTAGATCAAAAGGTGTAAGAGTCAACACACAATGGCCTCTACCCATGAGCAATTGTGGTGGGGAGCAATTGCCCCAGGCTAAGATTAGCGGTACACTTATACTAGCGATAGTACAAGATATTTAAGCAGCTCTGATAAGTAAGTCTTACATAGGTTTGCTTAAGACCCTTTGAAAAGTTCTACCAATCTTACGCAGAAGGACAGCGCAAGAATTCACCTATTCCTGCCGGCAGTACGATTCCTAGAGTCAATCTGGGAGATTCATAGATGCTGAGCTTCCCACCTTTACAGTCTACCAAAGTAGATCTTGGACATGCATCCTGTTGGTATTTTTTCAGTGGTGCCACTGTGCTTCGCTTTTGCACAATGCCAAACAATAAGCAGTGAATTTATGGACCCTCCAGCAAAATATCGGCCAAAGTTCCGCTACTGGTATGTATATCATTTGTTCTCGCATCTATTCTCAAACAACTAACACAAATACAGGCTTCCCGATGCCAGCGTACCATCCACAGCTGTCACAAAAGACATTCAAGCCGCTCAAGCCGCTGGTATAGGCGGTCTCGAAATCCTGCCATTTTACTTCTACGGTTTCAGCAATGGAGCATCAAGTGTCGCCATTGGTACTATCCAGAACTTCACTTCCGTTCCCGATCTGCCTGACTGGTCCAAGTACGGATTTGGAAACCCTGCGTTTGTGGATGTATTCAAGGACTCACTAAGTGCTGCTCGCGACGCCGGTATTACTCTCGACTATGCGCTCGGTGCGAACCAGGGCCAGGGCGTGCCTTCGGAGACCGGAACAGTCGGGCTTGCAGTGCAACTTTTACTGGGAAATGCTACAGTGGAGGCTGGTGAGGGATTCGCGGGGAAAATTCCCGAGCCAGGAGTTGTGCCTGATGTGCTTGCGAGCGGAATGGGGTTTATGCATCCAATCAACTTCTGGAATACCCCGAACCTCACAGCTGTAATTGCTTATGAGGTGCTTAGTGGTACGTTCTAAATTTGGTATTCTCCGTGAATGGATACTGAAGCAGACAGAATCCGATTTTGATAACACGACTGGAAGCAGCACGGTTTTCCTCGAAGAAGGTTCGTTCGTCGATTTGACTGCTTTTGTGCAAAACGATTCGTCTTTGCAGTGGACTCCACCCGACTCATCGAAGGCGTGGAGGATCTTCTCCATTTGGGAAGCTTATACTAACCAAAGATCTTGCGACGGTGGATTGAACGCCACCGACATTCTCGGCAATGGATCTTGGATTGTTGACCATTTCAGTAAAGCTGGCGCTTCTCGTACAACAGACTTTTGGGATCAATATATCATTTCTGATTCTGGAATAGCTGATCTGCTTCGCACGGTAGGCAAATATGGTAAGTCGTACATCTTTACTACTGGCATATGTACCCGCGTACTAACCTCTGAAGTTTGGGAGGATAGCATGGAAATATTGTCTACGCTTTACTGGACGCCCGGACTTTTGGCACGTTTCAACGAGACTATGGGCTATGATCTTCTACCATATGTGCCGACACTGTTTAGTCCTTCCAACTCCTGGAACGGATTGTTGCCAACTTACACCGAAGTTTATGTATTGGGAAACGACGCATCGCCGGCGAATAACGCTCGACAACTTGATTACCGAAAAGTCTTGAACGATGGATATCAAGATTATGTTTCGCATTTCCAAAATTGGTCGCATTCGATTGGAATGCAGTACTCAACGCAGCCAGCATACAACCTCCCCCTAGATATGGTATGTCTTCTACAGTCAAAAAAAGACACCTGTTGATTTATTCTCAGCTTGACGATATCCCTCTTATTGACGCACCTGAAGGTGAATCTCTTGGCTTCAAACAAATAGTCGACGCTTACCGTCAACTCGGCGGCCCCGCCCATCTCTACAACAAGTCCGTCGTCTCCACAGAGCTAGGAGCTGTCCAGGTTCCACCCTACTCGCTAAGGGTCCCAGATCTTCTGCGCCAAACTAAGCAATCATTTGCGGGAGGTTTCACCATGAACGTTCTTCATGGGTACGCCTATTCTGGAACGTACCCGAACACTACTTGGCCCGGCTATTCAACGTTTTGGTTCGAATTTACGGAGATGTGGAATCAGCACCAACCGGCTTGGCAGCACATGAAGGATTCGTTAGATTATGTGGGAAGGAACCAGTGGGTGCTGCAGCAGGGCAGCCCTAAAGTTGACTTGGCGTTTTATTTGTATGCTGGGCCATGGACTCCAGAGACGAAGTATAATTCAACAAATCTTTTGGGGCTGGGTATGTAACCTGCACCTTTATCTGATACCGGCTGACTTTTGCAGGATATCAATACGACTATCTCAACTCCGAGAACCTCGTCTCCGACCAAGCTTTCGTCCAGCAAGGAAAGCTTGGAATACCAGAATACAAGGCAGTGATTCTTAATAATCAGACAGTAATAACTGTCGATGCTGTCGACGCACTTACTAAGTTCGCATCTAATGGGCTTCCAGTCATCATCGTCGGCCCAATACCGAACCAAACGTACCCGGCTACTTCGATCAACAAAGGCTCTTTGAATTCTGCGATCGGACGTCTCTTATCGGAGTCGAATGTTTATCGCGTTGATTCTGTCGATGTTCTACCAAGATTTCTCAAGGAAGCTAACGTTCAGCCTAGTGTATCTCTCAACTGTTCTACCGAGTCGGTCACTTCAGTGTGGAGAGCTTCGGAAGGTGTCGACTATATCTATATTTTCAACGACTATGCGTCTGGCTCCGACTGCACTGCGGAAATAGCAGCATCTAGCGTCACGCCCAACGTCTACAACGCCTGGACGGGGAGGCAATCACCGCTTGTGCAATACAGTCGAACGAACTCATCGCTCTCCATCCCACTAACTTTCAAATCAAATGAAACGATCATCCTTGCGCTCCAGCACGCCCCTCCGGACGGCTGCTCCTTTACGCAAACAACTGGAGTCCACCAGTTCCTAAACGCAACTTCGAAGAAGGCCCAAGCCATCATAACCAGCTTTGCAACAATCACAAGTGCATCTGGCCGAATGACAACCTTCAATGCCTCACTACCCGCGCCCGACAACCTCAATACCTGGGATCTCGTAATCGAAGACTGGCATTCAGCGCCTGACCGCTATTCTGTGCAAACCGAAATCACCAACCATACCTTTATCAACACCACTCTAATACCATGGGCGCAGCTTGACGCATCGCTAGTAAACGTCTCGGGCGTTGGTCACTACACCACGACTTTCATCGTTCCGACCTTATCATCACCATCATCTCCAACCTCCGACTCCCCGTCCCTCACCGGTATCCTCACGCTCCCACTCATCCAGAACACAGCGCGTGTATACCTAGATGGCCAGCTACTCGACCCAATCGATCCGGTAAACCCCGTGTTAATGTTGCAAGACTTGGAGAGTGGGAAGCAGTACGATCTAAGGATTGACGTTACTACGACACTATTTAACAGGGTAAAATCTGAGGCGCATAATATCTGGGTGGTCGGACAGGTGGCTTCGGTACATCAACCGGAGTATCAGACGTTGCCGTACGAAATGTATGGGTTGTTCGGCGATGTGAGTCTGGAATGGGGAGTTATCGTAGATGTGGCATGTTAACAAACACGAACTCACTGAATACCAGGGACATTTTTTCGTTCTGTATCACTCTCTTCGTGCTCGGAGACCGTCTTTTCTAGTGTTTAGCCTGTATTTACTATCAATTGCGCTTTGATCGGGACGATGACGTATCCACCCAAGCGGTGCACCTTCCTTTTCTAGTTTAACAACTTCCATTAATCTCTGCAGTGGTGGAAACCGGTATCAACGACATAGGTGGTATCGTCGCGCTCAAGTGCGGGCCGATGGTGTGCATGCATACATCCGAGAACCGGATATGTGATCGTCGCAGATCAATAAGGTAATCGCGCCGGGTACAAGAACATTCTTTCCCCACCTCGTTCAACTCTTCACCTCCGCCACTCAATGAAAACTCTAATGGGAGGTTGCAACTTCGCAGCAGAGATGCTGGAAAGAGTCTGGAAACATGGCATGCTGGCGTTTTTGGGTCTCGCAACGTTCGCAAATGCCGACCCGACGGTGTCGGTCCTCAATGGAACATACGAAGGTCTACACCTTCCCTCGTTCGGCCAGGACATCTTCCTGGGCATCCCATACGCACAGAATGCTGGAGGACAGAACCGCTTTCGCATCCCTCAAGCCTTGAATTCGACATGGAACGGTACTCGTGCAGTCAAGCAGTACGGTCCGGCATGCCCTGACTTCCAACCCGATAAGGACGGCGCATACGGAATGAGCGAAGACTGTCTTTCCATCAACATCGTTAGACCAACCGACATTCCCACAAACGAATCTTTGCCCGTTGCTGTGTGGATCCACGGTGGTTCGTATCAAGCCGGAACGAGTGCGCTGCCAAACTACAATTTGACGTACCTTGTTCAACGGTCTGTCGATATCGGAAAACCCATCATCGCCACAAGCATCAATTACAGGAAAGGGGGGTGGGGAATGCTCTACTCACGCGAAATTCAAGGGTCTGGCAACGCGAATCTGAGCTTGAGAGATATGCGCAAAGCACTCGCCTGGGTTCAGGAAAATATTGGAGCCTTTGGAGGCGACAAGAGCTCGGTAACCATTTGGGGTGAATCAGCGGGCAGTTTCGCTGTTGGTCAACTCCTCATGACATATGGTGGCCGAACAGATGACCTCTTCCATCGCAGTATACAAGAGTCTGGATCCGCCGCCACAGCTTGGTATAACGGTTCAGACTGGTATCAGCCCATATACAACAAGATAGTCTCCCAAACAAATTGCTCAGACTGGCCGGATACCCTTGAATGCCTCCGAACAATACCGTACGAAACGATTTTCCCGTTTCTTGACAGTTCGAAAGTCGGAGGGCCTGGTTTCTATCCTACGGTCGATGGCGACATCATCCCCAACTACCCAACTGAACTCCTCCACTCCGGTCGCTTCGCACACGTCCCGAGTATCTATGGCTCAAACAGTGATGAAGGGACCGACAACGCACCTGCAGGTGTCATCAACACAGACGAGGATCTATATGCTTATATCCTCAACAGCACAGGCTTTGGCTTTCCACCCTATGTAGTCCGCGACATTATGACCCTATATCCGGACGACCCGGCCCAAGGCATTCCGCTTAATACAGGCAGCGAGCGTTTCGCAGAACAGGGCTACCAATTCAAACGCGCAGCCGCTATCATTGGCGACATTTTCTATCATGCGACGCGTCTCGATGATGCTCGTTACTACTCAAAGCACAGTCCAACTTATATATATCGCTTCAATACACGGCCGTGGGTGAACAATACTAATGCTACGTTCACCGATTATGTGGGTTCGCTTGCGCCTGCGTACAAGGGCGTGCAGCATTTTAGTGAGGTGGCATTCGTGTTTGGTAATCCGTCGTTTGTGGGGCCTTGGGACGAGTATAGGGCATTGAGCGATGAAATGAGCGCGCAGTGGATTAACTTTGTTAGTGGGGGCGATCCAAACGGGGAGGGCTTGCCGAAGTGGCCGAAGTACAATGAAAGTCTTAACGGGTTCAACCTGGTTATTCAGGCGGAGGGGCGAGGATACAATGGAAGTTATGTCGAAGAAGATACATATAGGTTGGCTGGGAGGGAGTACCTGACGAAATGGGCGAGACGGAGACATGTATGATGAGACGTCTGTTTAAATATATATATGGTAGACACATCCTCCAATGTCTAACTGGTGGATTAAAAGACGTTCAGATCTTCGACCTCCCCTTACTCTTCTGATCCATCTCCGCCCTCTTCTCCGCAAATCTCTTCTTCGGTGCGTCCTCCACAAACCGTTCCGCCAGCGCGTCAACAGCATTAACAACAGCTACCAACCTCGCATCTCTAACACCGACATTCTGCAGCCTTTTCGTCTCCATCATGCTCTTCCCATCATTAACCTTCAGCTGACCCTCCAGGAACTTAACGACCTCGGCCTGGAACGCATCGCCTGTGAGATCCCACACGTAGTTATACAAGCCTGCGTTTAGGAGCTCGTCGGCAGACAGTTTCCGACCAAACATGAGAAAATCGTTGGCGCGGTGGATGCCGATGTGTTGGGCGAAGGAGAGTGCGGAGCCGTTTTCAGGAACGAGACCGAGGGCACTAAAGGGGCATTGGAGCCATGCGGTGGATGAAGCGAGGATGATATCTGCGACACCGGGGAACCTGGACACGGTTAGAAGTCATACAAAGGAAGAGCGAACAGATACGCACCATGCTGCACCGCCGCCGACACCAGGGCCGTTCAGGGCTAGCACGAGGACTTTCTTGTGGTCTATCATGGAGCGGAGAAGCTCGGTTGCTGTGAAGAGTTAGATACGAGGCTATACTTCTCGAAGGCATAGTCTAATCAAGCCTCTACAAGACGAATTCTTCAAAGTATACCGTATGAGAGAACGTAATGCAAGTCACTCTATTCTACCTTCTCTCAACGTAAAAAGATAGATAGAAAGGGTTAAACTGACCATAAGAGAACTTTTGCAAAAACGCCAACTTCTTCTCCGCCGCATTCTTATACTCGATTGGTTGTGAATCACTATCAGCCGCAGCTTCACTCAATGTCAGCCATTATGTGACAGACATATCCTGCTGATTTCTAAAAAAAAAATTTACCTTTGACGTCCGCGCCAGCGGAGAAGAATCTTCCTTCGCCAGTTAAGACGGTGAAGACGGTGTCTGGGTGGTCATTGAGCACGCGGAGCGCTGCGATTGTATCGGAGATGAGGCTGCCGCCGAAGGAATTTAGCGCTTTCGGGCGGTTGAACTGAAGGAGAATGGTTAGTTGAGTGGTATAGGGAGAGAGGGATGGGCAAAAAAATACCTTTATGATTCCTATGTGTCCTTTAATGTCGAATTTGATGTCCGTATATGCGGAGGCCATTGTGTTGGTTGCTCAAAGGCGATTGCCGTCAAATGTAACTCAGGTCAGTAGAATAAAAGGGGAAGTAGAGAAGGAAAATTAGAGTGAGCCGCAGTATAACTTTAGGCTTTGTGCTCTTACAACTTGCGCAATTGAGCTGTATGTAGCTTGGAGGCCTGAGTTCCCCCGCAACAAACCCGAAATGCCTCGGCTCTCACGCTCGGCGAGTCAGATGGTTCATTTCCAGCGTGCGATTACCCATCCTTTTAGTCACTTAAGTCTCGATGATAGCTGAACGGTAAAGCTTCTAGGTGGTAACTTTTGGGAGGGCGGATAGTGCACATGTGTGGTGTTGCAAGTATCACGTGCGCTCGATAGCAATCTTGCACGTGCGATTCGAGTCATCTGGATCAAGATCTGATAAGCGACCAGCTAGATATCGATCGTTACATGAGTTTCATTTCAAGTTCACTTTTGTTCAACCGAGTTTGAAATTAAACCTGCACCTCATCTCTGTGCTGCACAGGTCAACACAATGAGCGATTCTTGATTGTAGTTATCCTCTCAACGATTAAGATCAGCGCTCAAGCCAGCTTTGCATTCTGAATACTCAGTGAATCGGCAAACATTTCATGACATGCCACACAGACTACATAATCTGACGTCTCCACCTCAAAATATCTTCCGAAAGGGATTCCGACCTTTCACCTTCTTTCTCACCCCACGTTTCATACAAATGGGTATAGCCGCCTTCCTACAAAAGAGACTCGTGCCTGTGATAGACAGAAAAACGCCAACCATGCCGATGCTTGAACTGATAACTGGCCATGTATCGATGCGTCCAGTGCGAAGCTTAAGCGAAATCATTCTCGCCTCTATAACCCTTCTCATCAGCATTCCACACAACCACACTCGGGTTTCCAGCTGCACCATTCGAGGGCACTGTGCCACTGTCATGTCTGTTCGGTCTCTGCGCAATCTCCATGCTCCTGACGCGATCCCTACCCCGCGGCCCATCTACACTCATCGCCATCTCAAGATTAATTCCCTTCTTCTCCAACAGATTCTTCACATCCTTGCCTTCAATCTTTCTCAATTCCCCGGCACACCCAAGGCAGATTCGCAGATAGCACCATGTGCAGGCCCACTTTCTCTCCCGCTCATTACTCTTGCACACCATGCAGGCCATGGGCTGGAAGTCGTTCTTGGACCATACATAGTGCTTGTGCTTAGTGTAGCAGGTGAGGTGCTTGTTTGTGATGGGAGCTGCGGCGGTGGGTGCCGGTTGCATGGTCATCGGTGTGAAGACGGGTGTCAATGGAGTGGACACGTCGAGAGCTTCTGCTTGGTCACCCTCTGAAACAGATGGGTCTTCCGGGGATGAGAGGGAAACGGGAGAGCCAGGCTGTGGCTGCTGAGACGGAAGGCCGGCGGGAGAACGGATCGTCGAAGGCGGAGGGTAAGGAGAGGTGGTGGCAGCAGAGTCGGCGATAGGATTGGAGGGAACATCCGTTGTCGGTGCGGAGGATGCAGGTTTCAAGCTGAACGGACGATGCTGGTCACCTTCCTGTGGTGAGGGGCTAGGGCCAGGCGTGATCGTATTCGGAGCCGGCGCAGCTTTGGCGCCTCCCACCCACTTGAAGCCAGTGCTACTCTTTCCCTTCATGTGCTTTGCTCGTGGATTCGAAGGCAAGCCCGTTCCGGCAAACGTCTTCTTCGATGTTACATGCCCGTCAGACGTAGGTGTGGGTGGTAGGCTGCCCATCACTGGAACGGGGGGTATTTTCTGCGACATCGCGTCTTCATTAGTGCGTGACTTAGTGAGCACGTTCTCAGATAGCTCGAGAGAATCCTTAAATTTCGCCTCGACCGCTGTGAGAGGGCGGTCCATGCTCTCATTGCGCGAGCGAGGCACAGGCATCGGGCCGCCTTTCCCTCCCCTCGGCCGGTTCTTGAGGTCAAGTAGAGACATGATCTTAGAGGGGATGGGCTTCCGCTTCACAGGCTCTGCGGCTTCGTCCATGTTGTTCCTCTCCTGTGACTGCAGCGAGTCTTTCCTCGGGAGTCGATTGACTGATACCTGGTTGCCCATAGGAGTCTCCTGCTGCTGCTGCTGGCGGCGCGCCAACTTCTCGGGCGGAGGCGGAGGTAGAGACTTCTGAGACCCGGCTGCTTCCTCTCCACGTGGTGTGCGCGGCAAGGACGTCACCCGGTTCAGCGTTCCGGAGGAAGGTACGGAACTGGGCGGTACTTTTGCTGTGGATCCGTTGCTGGCGAAAAGGCTCAGCGACGGAGGCTTCGAATCGCGCGATATTGATCTGTACTTTATGCGACTCGTCTGGCTGTCTGTCGAGCTGTAAGAGCTATCCGGAGAGTCTGGAGATGCGGGTTCGTCGACGACTGTTGGATTGTCAGCAGGGGCGTCCAGAAAAGCAATGCAAGGCAGCAGAGGTCAGCACAGCAAGTCAGTCAGCCAACACAGAGGGGAAGAGAGACGAGAGAAAGTTTGCTGTTGTTCAATGTTGTTGTGCGCTTTTAAGCACGTGACACAAGCGCAGCGTCCACACGGGGTGAAGGCGACCCACAAACGGAGCGCTCAGAGGCGCGCCAATGCGGCGGTATTTCACAGGAGCGAAGAAATGAAAGATGGCATGTCGTACCTCTCAGCTGAAATCGGTCTTCGTAAGGTATCGACTTGCGATCACTAGATTCCCTCTCTCTTTCCGGTGTTTTGGGGGGCGCTGCCGCCGGGGAATAGACACTGTATAGCGAAGCGTCGTCATCATCGAAAGATCCATAGTCGTTAAGAAGAGCGCTGACGATGTCCTGTCGTGAGGATGGGAGCTCAAGGCCCTGCTGGCTCATTGCTGTAGTCATTATGGTTCAAGAAAGTATTCTCAAGGTACGGGAAGAAACGGAAGCCACGAGGGTCAAAGAAGGACGTCGAAAGAAATTATAGTAGGAAGGAACGTGAGGTAAAACAGGAAGTTCTATAATACAATCAAAACATCTCTCGGATGGTAGTGGAAGAAGGAAGTATTACTCAATAACAGATCCAAGGAGAAAAAGAAAGGAAAGTGACGGATGCCTTAAAGAAGATTGCGTACGAAGCGGCGGTCTCATGTACAAAAGATGCAGCATGGATGTTCGCTGTCGGTCCCTAGATCCCCCATACACTGAGGCCCATCAAACACGTTCATGTTTGGGAATCCTGGGACAAGCCACCTGTCACATGTCTCGTTCGAATCTTCCCCATGCATCCGCATCCTCGTTTCTTGCGTCTTTGCTGCAACTCCGAGTCCCGCTGATTATTATTCAACCTTGAGATAACAGGATGGTGGGTTGTTGGACTTCTCCACTCGCGGTGGTGGGACAGGCGTTTTACCACGTTCAGCCAGAATGACCGCAACGCCACATTATGACCACGAGAGTTGCAAGAGACCGGACGAAGGGGCAATGATCGATCATGAAGGAGGCTGAAGCATGTGGACCGATGAGGTTCAGGGGTTGATCCAACTGTCAAATCACGGTAGGTCAAATGCCCCGCCGTAACGAAGGATCGGCGCACGTGACGAGTTTCAGAGTACCATCCACAGCAACGCAACGGCGACGTGCGTTCTCTCATGCGTTTTCATGCCACGATGCTCGCTGCCCTGTGTTTTTCCGATCGATATGTTCACCGGATGCCTGCCTCGCACCATGCCCCACTTCTCGCCCAAAGATGAAAAAAAGAAAAGGAGATGGACAGTAATAGAACGAATGATGGAGACGGTGTTTTCGGTGGCAGCAGGTAAATTATGGTAATCCTTACGGCGAGATTTCCAGGACCATTCGTGCAACCACTCCCCCGCCGTGCCTCGGTCCTCTACGGAATGTATTGGCATCCAATTAGAGACACGGCTCCAGCTCCTAAAATACTGGCTGAATCAAACGTGCCTAAACGCCATATCGAGATAGTCATGCTTTAAGCCATTCCTCCGGTCATACAAGTCTCCATGGGTATCCGCGCCGCTAGCCTTTGGTAGCCGGCTCAATAATAAAAAGAAACAATCGAATCGTGCGTCATCGCCGGAAGATGCAACCGATGACGGCCTATTAATACACACTAGAAATTAAAAATAAGATTTTACGACCTTCATCCGAACAAGTAGAAGAAGACCATTATGAACAAGGTTATCGTCGGGGTGAAGGCGATGGTCGTAGAGGCAGCGGCCTTCAGCGGAGCGGCTGTTACATTGACAAAGTTCTGTCCGCAGTAGACAATGACTTGCTGGGCACCGGCAGGGTAGGTTTGACTGAGCGGTTGCGAAGCGTTGCCGGCGAAGGTGGAGAAGATGGCCATGGTGTTTTGGAGACATGTGTTGCACGTCGGCCGTCCAGATACGAGTTTCATGCCCAGGGGCATGTAATACGGATTCGCGTCTGTCCCTTGGGTAGTTGTGTTGGTGACAGCGTTGGCGTAACCTGGGGGCGGTTAGCGGGGCCCATACCCACGGCTCTTCGCTCTCTTACAGAAATTCCCATCGTCATCTCGCAGGCAACTTGCCCGGTAGAGAGGCTCGTAGGCTATTAGCGCATTATAGGCTTGCACTGCCTGTGCATTGTTGTTGTTGTAGTCGACTCCACACGCTGCGTTCGTCTTGAGCTCCCGCGCGAGGGCGTTCATGCCACCCAGGCATTGGGTCATGTTCGCAGCGCATGTGGCTTCGAGCGTCTGGGTGATGCGAACGAACGATTTGGAGGCGTCGAACAGGCCGGTCGAGGTCTGCAGGGGGTCAGTGACGGCTCCAGCTAGCAACGGGAATGCACGCACCTGGAGCAGCATGGAAAACGGATGGCACGTGTTGATGGTGTCGCCCGTGAGCATGCGCGAAAAGAAGTTTGCGCAGTTGTCGGTGAAGTTGTTCGACAGGGACGAGTCGAAGGGCTTGGGCACCGAGAAGCCAGCGTCGGACCTCTTGGATGGCGGTGCGGTGGTGGTTTTCGACGGGTCTCCATCGCGAACAGGCGGCATTAAAAGAGGCACGGGCGGTGGTGATGGAGTGTCGAGGCTGTCTTCTCTGAGATGACCATGTGCGTCTGCGGCAGTGAACAGCGACGCCACGATTGACAGTACAGCCAGCCAGAGCAGAGCAGATCTGGCGGGAGTCGACGCCCTGAAGTACAGAGATCGGTGGTCTCGGCGCTGGCTTGACTGCTTCTCGTGGGCGTTTTGGCTTGCTAACTCGGGCGTGCAGGCTCCATGGTGCGACAACATGGTTCCCGTGCCTGGTTGCGCCGTGGGCATCCACGCTCTAATTATGATTATGCTTCCACCACGCTTCTCTATATTGGTTCAGACGCCATGAATGTTGCCTGCAATCGGACGTCCTCCGTAGTCGCGCGACCCTACCGCCTACAAAGGGCCGGATTATTGGTCCTGGGGAGGGTCTTTCAGTCCCTTGCAGGAGGGCTAGCAGGTGGGGTGCGGGCCGGCGGGTGGGTGATAGGGAAGCAGAGCGACGATCGTGCCCGAAGAAGAATCACAGCAACGCTCGACGTCTTCGGCGTCGCAGAGTCAGGAACCGCCTTCTTCTTGAACGCTCGTGCCGTGCCGCTACTCATTTCTTTATTGTGCTGTTGCGCCATTTGGTCTACGCCACAGCGCGCTCAACACTGCTCGCCGCTGCGTCTTCCCATTGGCCTTTGCGAGCAATATAAATAAACCCTGCTGTTGCTTCGATGTTCTAGCCTCTCCACCCTGGCGCAAAGTCTCGAGGAAAGCGTCGTCACCAACAACTGTGGCGGCGGGCCTTGCCTGAACCGTCCCAAGGGCTATCGAATTCCCGCAGAGCGTGCGCTACTGTCATCCACAACGGGTTCCACAGTCTCGTGGGAAGGGAGACACACTCGGCCTCACTGCCTATGCATTCCGGTCCTTTTCCCATCCAAAAGCAGCAGTGCCTGTCCGAGATACTGAATCCTGCGTAACGTCAGCCAGCCTTCTCTTTGGCGGCCATATTGTACCACTCGTAGACCTGTTACCCCACCATCGTATTCATATATGTAAATTTGCTCCAGATACCCTGCTGCTGATATTGTATGCACGGCATGGCCCTTGTCAACTGCCTCTCCCAGGGTTCTCCGTTGTGTGCCCGATCCTTATGCAGCCAGCACGAAGCTTCAACCTTGCGGATGTCCTAGGGAGAGTTAATAATCCGGAGGGCATATAATATTTGTCATTCTACCAGAATTGTTGCAATAATAACTAATCCCCACTTGGTATATTCGTTCCTTCCTGTTTCTCGAAAACAATCTATTTCTACCCATCAACAACCCCTCACGGTATCGCATCCGGCAGTCCCGAATTCTCATTATGATATCTAGCAAACAATATTAGCAAACCTTCCCCATGATGCGCGATGCCATACATTTTGAAAAGCGGCTCCCACACCGTCACCGCTCGTTTGGAGAACCGCCCATTAGCCAATTCTGGCTGCTCAAGGAAGAACTGTTTCTCAACAGAGCATTCAATGACCTTTCCGAAGAGCAGTTCATCTTCGAGACACCGTTCGTAAGCGGCAACAATGGTTGAGATGGGTGTCAAGTAGTCAGGTGACACAGCATCAATCATCTCCTGCGGGAGGATGGAGGTGTGAACGATTCCGGGACAGATCGCGTTGATCCGAATGTTTTCTTTCTGTTCACAGTCAGTCATCTACTCGCAGTTGAGGGATAATCCTACGTCTTTCAGGATCCGTGCTGTTGATCGCACGAATTGTACAACGCCAGCTTTTGCACCGTTATACTCAGGATATGTCTCATGCGGGACGATTCCTGCGACGCTAGCAGTGGCTACAATAGTTCCACCTGGAGTTTTGTTCTTTCGCATGAAATGAATTGCAAGCTGTGTGCCATAGATCACTCCCTTGTAATCCACGTCTGTGGTGAGCAAGTTCGGCTTCGGTGGAATTCTTTCCTGGTCAACAGCGTGCGTAGTAGTTTCACAGGATCCTTACGTGTCAGAACCCCGATGCTGGAAGATGTAAATTGAGCTGCCCGTGTGTCAGTGACAATCAATCTTGGTGTCAGTAGCACCAACCTCTTGTCTACGATACCCGCATTAGCACATAATGCATCGATCCGGCCATACTTGTCCCAGACTTGCTGGAACATTTCTGTCTGACTATCAGTGCGATGCGTCAGTGCCAGCTCAATCCTACGTTACGGCCAGTCACAAACCTATCGTAGTCTGCAACATTGCACTTGTAGAAGCTCGATGCATCGCCCAACTCTGAACCAAGTTTCTCGTTCGCGTTGATATCTGCGATTGCGACTTTCCAACCTTTCTTCACCAGGTGTTGGACAAGACCTAATCCCATACCCGAATTACCACCTGTTACAATTGCTACTGGCGCCGATGAACCCATTTTGAAAGCTGACATGTATGAGAATGAAGCCTATAGCTATTAAATATAGAGTCTGTGAAGCTTTCTTGCTATTACTCTATTTTAACGAGTAGCTTTTCCCGCCATAGGCCGATATGAGCTCATATGATAACATTATCGTATATGATTGTCGCTGGCCTGTGTGGTGCTGAAGGTCATTGAGGGGTACTCTTGGAGATGTGTATTCCGCTAAATCTATCTTGGTAGGTGTCGGGCCTCTTGATAGGGTACTCTGCGCATTCCTTCCGAAGATTCTCTTCGTTCATTTCTAAACTTGAAAACATCCTTGTTATTTGCCTTTTATTCCTTTCAGGATAACCTTTTCCGCTAAAGACCGAGTTGATGAAGGTGCGTCGCACCTACTTCTTGTCATAATGATACAACCGCATTATTGAAATAGAAGAGAAGCTTGATCACTGACCCGCAGTACAAATATTCCAGCCATATAAACAATGCCCTAAACTTTTGTAATACGGAATAAAAGCTGTTAAGGACAATGATAGCATATATAACGAATGATCAGATAGATGACATGCCAGTTGCCGCCTGTTAAACAGCGCGATAGTAACAGCTCGTTTACATTCTTCCATGACGAGTTTCCGGCGCCCCTTTCGATATTACATCCTTCATACTAAGTTGTATTGACTCGTCATGCTCAGTCATGACACTGCCTCACCAATTTATCCGCTCAGACATTACGAGCTTCTCTTCAAGCTTGGTATTCGCTACTTGAAAGGTTCAATGACCGACCCCGCATATCCAACTCTGGGTGTAGTGACCTCTGTCATATCAAATGCGGGGCGGGACGCGGGATCCGCATGCTTATGCTTACATAGCTAATCATCAGAGTCTCGTGGCGAACTCTCCTTCCAAGGAAGAGGCCATTATGGAAAAAGTTATGAAGTACGAGGATCGAGTATATATACATGCAATATAAGGATGAGCCAGTAGCTGCGATCACAACTCACATCAAGAAAACCTGGCATCGCCCGTGTTTCCAACTGCAATTTAAACATGAACGACTTCTACCTTTTCGCGAACTGCAACTTCGTGCCCGATAAATATGCAGACGTACGCTGCTATATCGTCTCCTAAGAGTGTATTACAGAATAGCACACTGATTAATACCGTATAGTGGCAATCCGCATATGAGGACCTCGCAAAATACGTCTTTGCCTCCGAGCCTACCACCAAGACGTACTATTTCGGCATCCCCATCGACTATAGTCATGACTTTGATAAAACCACAAGTATGTTTGCGTTCGAAGTGTATGGAAATAGAGAAGTAAAGAAACCTTTATCCAAATACACAGCTGCAGTGTCTCTATCCCTATAATTAACACTGATGTTTCTCAAGGACCTATACGAAACTCATCTCAACTCATCTGCCATGACTAAGTTCTTGGAGATTATACCACAAGCATCGACAACCGGCCTCGACCTCAATCACTACCGCTGCATAACCGGGTTCCTTGACCTCTCAGGCAACCAACAGGAAGCAGAGGTCATGCAAGACATGCGCATAACCTGCCTCAATCCCTCCTCACGCTCCAAAATCATAACCTCCCTAAACACTATCGTGAACAACATCCACGACCAAGAAAATGAGAATGGAGGCAAGAGCGGCGTGCTCACGTATATGGCATTCGCAAGCCTAGATGACGAAGTTGGGTTGAGAGTCTTTGGGCGATGGAATTCAAGGGACGACCTGGAGCGATTCGTCAGAAGGGAGGATATAGTGGGGTTCTGGATGGAGAATAAGGAGATGATGAAAGGAATGGAGCAGCACCTTTATCTTCCCAACGGCAAAGGCTGGTTGCATCGAGGCAACGACTACGCAGGTTACGTGCATCAAAGTAACGCAGGACTGTGACACATCCGAGATGGCGTCTGTATTACACAATAGGAATGAAGTTTCCACTCAACCTATATAAGTAGAGTAAGAGCTTCATCCGTAACTAGACAGGACTCGTAGCGCTCGCGCATTTTGCCGCAGCTGTCCCACACCTCCACCCTAACTTGTCCGAACTCTCTCCGATCCAAACCCCATAGTCCCCACTGACATTCGGCACAATCCAGTTCTGCTTCACCACATCCCAGACACTCATATCCTTCCTCGTAAGCCTCATCTTGACAGTCTGAGTTTTACCTGCAGCTAATTCGTCTGTCTTCGCGAAATCGCGGAGTTGGATAATGGGCGTGTCAAAAGCAATGCCGGTGGGATATTGCAGATAAAGTTGTGCAACAGCTTTACCAGATCGAGAGCCGGTGTTTGTGATGGTGACCGAGATATCGTAGGCCGTGTCGAAGAGTGCAGGGTTTCCTCCTTGTGCACCGCCGGCGGCTGGCCCGGCTTTTTGCACGTTGGAATATCCAGCAGGGTAGGGGTATTTTGTTGATGAGCTTGCGTCTTTGGCGGCGTTGTCTGCGTCGGTCTTGTCGAGCCAGGAGTATAGGTAGCGCCAAATGCGATCAAAATTATCGGGCCAGTAGGCTTCGGATGCTGGTGGAATGGTGGTGGGGTATGATGGCGTTGATCCTTTTGCTGGACGAGTGGGTGGTACAGCGGTCAGTTTAGTTACAGGTGTGATTGTCGGGCTCGAGAAGGAAAATGTGGTGTAGCTTAGACCATGCCCAAAGGCATAGCGAGGTTTGATCCCAGCTTTGTTGAAGTGACGGTAGTCAATGTAGAGACCTTCGGTGAAGGTGTCTTGAGGTTGACCGATCTCGAAACCGCGCAGACCGACGCTCTCGGGGTAGTTAGACTCTGATGTTGGGATTGTGTATGGGAGATGTCCAGAAGGCGAGACATCGCCGTAGAGGACCTCCATCAAACTATCACCTGCCTCTTGGCCGGGCAGATGTGCGAACAAGACGGCTTGAACGGAGGGCAAGTCGATCCATTCTTCGAGTAGGACTTGTCCCACCGTGTGGACGACTACGACCACGTTGGAGTACTTTGCCGCAACATCTTTGATGAGCTTATCACCATTGTGCCAGAGATTGAGGTTTGCATTTGTACGGTCACCAGGGTTTCCGTCCACTGTTATGTAGTTTTCGCCGGCGTCCGCGTTGACGAAGACCACAGCTGTGTCGGTGGCTGCCGGGTTGGAGTTTGAAGGGAATGAGTCTGTATTGTAGAACGTGTAGTTTGCACCACGCGTCTTGAACCCATCAATTGGAGAGTTGAGATAGGGATAACGAGCCGAACCGCTTCCCCATCCCATGCCGAGCGTGCCTTTGTTACAGCCTTGGTCAGCACAAGAGTTGATGCCGTCGGAAGTTTTCTCTGCGTCAGTGCCAAATATCTTCAAACTTGCGTTTTTAGACAAAGGCAAAGAGTTGTTGACATTCTTGAGAAGAGTAATAGCGTCTCGAGCAACCTCCTTGGCTGTCTTAGCATGGTTCGCTTGCACATCTACGAATTCGTTGACAATGCCTGACGGTGAAATCAGGGCACCTGGGTAGAGTGGTCCTTCGGCATCCTGGGTGTTCGAGTCAAAATTGGGTCGAGGATAATTCCGGTCTTGGCCGAGTTTGAGATAGCTCGCTAAGATGCGTGTCACGGCGTCATTCAAGCGATCCACGGGAATGGAGCCATTAAGAATAGATCGGGAGTACTCGTACATCCAGTAAGACGAACCAGTTGCAAGAGGAACTGTGTGAATATCACCCGGCATGCTCATGTCAAGCCCGGCTAGGGTAGAGGAGACGCCTGAAACCTGGGCAAGCCAATCGGACATGACGAAGCCTTGGAAGCCAAGTTCGTCTTTGAGAATGTTGTTGATCAAATAACTATTTTGCGAGCATGCAGAGCCATTGACCTGCCAAACATTAGTCCCAAACCAGGCTTGGTGTAGTAGGAAAAGACACCTACAGCATTGTATGCAATCATCACTGAACCGACTCCTGACCTAACACCTTCGGCAAACGGCCAAAGATAAAGCTCATGCAGTGTCCTGTCGTCCAAATTCGAGGAGATACCAGGCTGAACAAGGCTATACATCCGATACTGCTCCTGCTCGTTGGCGATCAAGTGTTTGATGGTCGCAATCACGCCAACACTTTGGACACCCTCGACAGTGAGAGCTCCTCCAAAGGCTTGGAGAACAGGATCTGCTCCAAAACCTTCCCAGTTCCTGCCTCCGCGCGGTTTCCTCCCAAGCGGACCCACAGAGGGCCCCAGATGGACGTTGATGCCCTTGCCCCGGAACTCTTCTCCTATCGCAACGCCACGTGCGCGCATCAAAGTCTTGTCCCACGTAGCACCGACGGTTATACCTGCTGGAAAGGCTGTGTTATGGTCGGTGTTTCGGACACCAAGAGGACCATCTTGAAGGCAAAGCTGAGGTATTCCTACTCTTAATGCGCTGCCCGTGTTTCCCACGCATCGTCCCATGAAAATCCCAGTGCCGGCGGTCAAGTTAGTTTTTTCAGCTAACGTCATATTCTGAACGAGTAAAGAGGCCTTGCGGTAACTCTCGCTCCAGTCCGAAACCCAGCCTCCATGGGGAGCTGGGTAATAGGGCGCTGCAACATATCCGGCTGGGACATCGGTTCGTTTGTCAATAGCAACGCCCGCTGCGGCCGACAAGAGAGAATAGAAGAGCAGTGAATACATAGCGCTGCACTACGAACAGACTGAGAAGCTCAATCAACATATACCTCTACCCCAGAATGCCACGGCGGCACACGTAGCACCAAGAGCGGAGGTGTCGCATTTTGGAATGGGCCCGATGCGCTACACATGGATGTTGGAATTTTGATAAACGGCTGTGTGGTTGGCCAACTCGAGCTTGCTGTCATGGGAACACAGCATGCATGGATGATGGCATTGGAGCTATTAGGGGATGAATCCGAAGACTATTTCGCGATGCCAGCTAAGGCAGGTGGCAAGGAATGCACCCGGCGCTATTGTATAGTTCTACATATGTAGAAAGTAGATGACGTCTGGGTGGACTTATCATCGCGCCCTCAACTGCTTATCGAGTCAGCCCAACACTGACGGAGCTAAAGCCTAAAAGAGAGCCAATGGCCAATATGTACTAGGGTAGGAATCGATGCCTTGTGGCTCTACACCATGTGTAATTGCAGAGTACTTGCGCATGATTTTGAATGGCGAATGATCGGCATATTCATATACGAAGTACTAGGTGGTATGCTGGTTTCGCAACCACAACCTACTGTGCCGATGTCAAAACGAAGCGTGTGGTAAACGAAACGGCAACGGTTGCTTTTCAGGAACACGCCCACTACTAGTCATCCACTAGTCAACGTGATCATCATGCCCAGTCCAGTATACCCACACAGCGGACTTGGGAGGCCATGTAGGCGAGGGCTTCCTATTGTAGGCACATTGTTCCCAGAAGCTGTTCCGTATGGTGGAAATGCGAGGAACGCGGGGCATGTATGTCGCCGTTATCGTCAGTTCCCGACAATTCGCATCGAAGATGCACGTTAGCATGGAAGATGAACAGAATTGATAGACAGGGGAAAGTCTAAGTATATCACACGTGCACGTGCCGCTCGGTTCGGAGCAACGTGCTTACCGCCTGTACCGCCTGACTCGTCCACTGAATCCGTCACTGAATCCGTACATGCTCCCTCTTCTTGTTTGCAAACTGTCGTCGCCTTTCGCAACGTGTCTCGCAACGTTTTCCAGCGGGTGGCATTGTTCGCTTCGTGTTATCAGTCGTTATCCTCACTCTAGGCCCAATTCACCATCAAATCCGCTGCACTGTTATTGTATATATGCATAAACCAAGGAAATACCCCAGTGGGCCCCGATACCCTGCGCAATACTTACATAGCAGCCTATCTTAATTACCTCATTAGGCCCATACATACTGGCTAGGAACGCGCACCTCATTCCCCTTCTTCCCAAGTTCCCTTTAGCACGAGCTTTCAGATGTCAAAGCACTTCACGCCCCCCTGGGGTTGACCTTGTTCTGGGAAAGCACGATGTCAATAATGGAGGCTTCTTATAGCCGCGTGGGGGAAATCGAGGGCTCTTTCTTGAGCTTTTGAAGCCCGCTCTGCCTGTGTTGTTCCGCATTACAGTTCATACCATATTCCTTTATAATGGCTAATCGTAAATTTGCGCTCTTTGCTCTCACTTTCTTTTCACACCTCGTAGGAACGACCTTGGGAGATACTTGCGCAAGCCTTTCCGGCACCACCAGCATCGAGATCGAGACCTCGCAGGCCACCCAATACTCGTCGGAACAGAACAATTACTGGTCGAAAGGATGCGGAGCACTGAAGCCTTCGTGCCAACTATATCCCAAATCCGCTGAAGAAGTAGCGGCTATTGTCAGAATCCTGAACGCCAACAACGAGACCTTCGTTGTAAAATCCGGAGGTCATAACGCCAACAAGGGTTTTGCTAGCATTCAAGGAGGACCCTTGATCTCCACCAAGCTGCTCAATGAAGTGCTTTTTGATCGGGACTCTATGACTGTGCGTGTTGGGCCTGGAAACGATTGGGAAGACGTCCACAATGCTCTCCAAGGTACCAACGTCACAGTTGTAGGAGGTCGAATTGGCGATGTGGGTGTTGGTGGTTATGTGTTGGGCGGAGGCCTGAGTTTCTTGTCTGCCCAGTATGGATGGGCGGCAAACAACATTGTCGAATATGAAGTTGTACTGGCGAACGCAACCATCGTGACCGCATCGAACACTACGAACCCGGACCTGTACAAAGTGCTGAAGGGTGGGGGTAATGCATTTGGCATTGTCACTGCGTACACGATGATTGCTCACCCTCAAGGCCAAGTGAGTACAGGCACACTGGTTGCAAATCTCTGGTCAGTTACTAAATCTCTTTATAGGTATGGGGAGGAAATCTCGTCTTCACTGGCGACAAGACGGACCGAATGCTGAAAGCCGTGCGCGATTTCACCGAACACTACCCGGACGAGAAAGCCGGCATCATCATGACTGCAGAGCTATCCGCGCTGGGTGCTATCGACATGTGGATCATGTTCTTGTTCTATGACGGGCCCACGCCGCCAGCCGGTGTCTTCGACAACTTCACCGCCATCGGCCCGTTCACGAACAATTGCAAGACACGTTCGTACAGCGAACTGTTGACATATAACAACTTCGCTGTATTGAAAGGATCCATCTACACCATCACCACAGAGACGGTGCCCTTGCCGGATGCCGCCAATGGAGCAGAAGTCCTGCGCTCAGTATACGACAACTGGAGGAACACGACCACAGATGTACTTGGGGTCGGTGGTATCGTCGGGTCCATCGCTTTCCAGCCCATCCCCAAGATGCTCGCCCGTAAAGCTCGTGCGATGGGTGGTGACATGATTGACTTGGACGACGATATCGATCGGCTGATCATCGAGTACAACTATTCGTACTGGTTTTCTATCGACGACGGCACGATGGACGCAGCTACGCAGCAGCTATACAAGGGAACCAAGGACGTGGTCGCGCGCTTTACACAGGATGGAAAGCTGGCCCAGGCCTACCTTCCGCTCTTCGCCAACGACGGATACTTCAGACAGGACTACTGGGGACGGCTGCGGACGGCGGATCTGGCACGCTCCGTCCGCGACCGGTACGATCCGGAAGGCTTTTTTGCGCAGCGAACTGGTGGGTTCAAGTTGTAGTTAGAAGCAGCGTTTCAATAATGGCATGAATTGAGGCAGTAAGCACACACACTGACGCGCCTACTCTCCGCAGGCCATAGCAGAGGCGGGAGAACTGCAGCCGTCCGTCATCAGCGTGATTTAGTCTCCGGCCGTTGTTTATCGATTGTGAAGGCTCGGCTGCCGAGAAACAAGGCAGTGAGGCTGAGGGTCGCTGCGGACGGCTGGCTGCATCTGCGCGACCGACAGTTCGCGAAGACGAACAACTTGGAGCACTGCGACGACGGCTGCACAGTGCGGAAGCAAGCGGCCCTAGAATAGCGTAGCCGCGAGCGCATCGTTCACTGCATCGTTCACTGCCTTACTGCTGGAGGTTATTCCTGGGCGGCGTGGCCTGCTACAGCACAGCTGCGCAGCGAAGAAGAAGCTGCCGGCTGCACGAGTCACGACAGGGACGAGCACGTCCAAAAGGCTCCATGGCAGCAGCAACGGCCGATTCAGCCTACCCAAGGCCAAATCGGTGGTTCCAAGCAACTCGAGACCTCGCAAGGTTTCCGCGGGCGCTTCCAAGCACGTGCCTGGTGCGGGTCGAGGGCAGCGGGCCGCCCATTTTCGCGCCGCTAGATCCATCTGTTTCATCAAACGTTCACCCATCTACCACACTGCCTAGATGCTCCCTACATCCGCCCGCCCAGGACGTCGCGCTTGAGCGGCCCAGCGCTGCGTTTCAGCCATCTATCATTCTTGTCGCTGCTGCTATTTGCATGCGCCCGCCGTTTCCTCCCTGCGCGGTCCCTCCCGGCCGCTCACAGCTGGTCTTACCACCTATGTACTGAATAGCCTTCTGCTGCATCCTCACTGCAGCCACGCAGACACACGCCCGTTGCTCAGCCCTACCCTTATGTACTGATGACTACGACAGCCTCCCAGAAGCAGCCGTCCATCCCTGTGGTCGCAGAGAAGCCCGGCAGGTCTCTATTCGAAGGCCCAATCAGTATGCAGGCGCGGCTAAGCGCCCACCCTTTCGGCCTGCATTTTTAGCATCAGCAGCCGCAACAAGGGTGTGACAGGAACCAGGCCCGAAAAAAATGATGCACGGCGGGCCACTCAGACGGCCCATTTTTGGCTGCGTTGCGCTGCCAGTTTGGAGAGCCGCCAACCGCAGTCGTCTCTCTTCCCAAACCATCGAGCGAGAGTTGCGGCGAGTACCAAAACAGATCCCTGTTTCAGAGAATTCCCCGTCTGGTGCAAACGTTGTACACAGATGCTGCGGCTCTCTGTCCTGTTGGCCTAGGAATATATAAGTCCTAACCATAAGGCTCGGTGGGGTCCTTTTCCTTCTCTCTTCAGATACCCTACACCAAACCATCGAACTCATATTCCTTCGTTTCCTTTGCTATCCATCTATCTATCCCCTACCAGTCTCTCGTACTTCACTTTCGCTCGACTGTCTATTCTAATCCTAATCACCGCTGCTTTCACCACTTCCTCTTCCCTTTTCCCTCTTCCGTTTCCTCTATCCATATCACTTCCTATCACTTCCTATCACTTCCTCTCTTTGATGCTTGGTAGTCTTCACTATGCCTAAACAAGACAAAGTTCCCATCCACCGCAATTCCTCCATCTCGGCAGCATCAGCAGCTGGTGGAGGCACACGGAACTCGTCTTGGTCTGCGGGAGATGACAAGATCTTGATACAAGCACGCACTCAAGGCTTGAACTGGAATCAGATTAGCCCCAAGCACTTCCCTTCCAAATCAGCAAATGCCTGCCGGAAGAGGCATGAGCGGTTGATGGAGAGGCAGAACGCTGAGCAGTGGGACGGTGTCAAGCTTGACGTCCTAGCCCAAGCATATATGGATGCTCGGCGAGAGATGTGGAGCATTCTTGCCAACCGGGTTGGCGAGAAATGGACAGTAGTAGAGCAAAAGGTAAAGTTCAATCTTCTCCCAAAAACATACTGAGCAGTGACTGATTGAAGGCAGTGCATGGAGAAAGGTCTTAAGAACCTTAACCAAGCCTTCCGCTCAGCCCAAAAGAAAGGCGCAAACGACAGCGGAATTAGCATCTCCGACCAGGACGAAGACGACCGTACCGTCGAGCTTGCCTTCCCCCACCACCAAAGCTTTCCCTACGTTCCCAGGGTCAGCAGCATTCAATCGATCCTCCAGCCAACGTCTATGGGATACCACAGCCATTCCCACTATCAGCAGCAGCAGCAACCACCACCACCACCACCACAACAACAACAACAACAACAGCAACAACATCCTTGATCAATTCCTTCAGAACGTCTCTTAATTTATTTCCTACTTAGCTTTGGCTTCTTTTTCTCTTTGTTTAATGTTTGCACACACTCGCTTTACGATTTCACGACCACCTGGTGCCTTTCCAGACATGGCCATACCGTGTACCAGTATCAACACGCCTGCATCGATCACACCCATCAATCGACTTATAGTATTACCACCCTGTACGACACCTGCACATATATACCTAGGGATGGGCTAGGGTTTCCTTCTATTCCGACATCTAATCATCTCCATTTTGGGCTTTCATCACGGCAAAAGGACAGAAATCGGACACTCGCTTTCACGAAGGGATGCATGTTTTAGGGACCCATAGGAAGGTATCCAAAGTCTCTTGTTTCCTTGTTACGGTCACTTCAGCATATTTTTCAGAGGTCTATCATACTATTTCTTTTACAGCTGGCGTGTCTCTTTGGGCACGGAACAGTGGTGGTTTTCTCTTGTCTCCTACTCTACCTGTCTACTCTACCTGTCTACTCTGCCTAGATTCCTGTATTTCCTTCTAGTATCTATTCCTCTGAAATCTCCATTTCTTTGTTCCCTTATATCTTTCTCCTCGTCTGATGAGTTGGTCTTTGTGGAATCTTTCTTGCATAGCGTTGCGGTTTGCTTTGATGATGTTTGACGACTCTCTTCACTTTGACATCCCATGTATTTTGGTTTAATGGTAAGGGGGATATGTACAGTCTATGGCTCCAGGTAATTGTTACCGCGCTGCGTAATACAACAGTCCTTCATACAAGAATGCTTCATACATAGAATCACAGTACCCTCCTGTCTTCGCCGATGCATGCATCCCGTCGCACAAGGGAGGCTCTGTCATCCCCAGTCCCACAGCCTCCATCCCAACGGTTCACAATCCCAAATCACAGAAAATCAATAAAGTCGTGCATACTCCATCGCGCGGGTTGCTCACCTCACCACATCTGCAGCCTTCCCGCGGGCCCATGCCGTTCGAACCCCGCTCCAAAAATAGCGCACACGGCATCACATCACACCCCACGATCTGATCTGACACATGCATACACAAGACCACCCGTTCGTTGGCCAGTCTTGACTCGTGCAAACCACACACGTATCACACATCGAGTCTAGCGTGCGCTTATTCTTCCCATCGTCCAGGACATGTCGATGCTCTAAGCCGGAAACAATCTATGACGCGCTCCGCCCCGTTTTTCTCGAGTCCTCCACTTCATACCCCATCACCGTTTCGCGTTAGGTGGTATTGTTGTGGACGACAGCGTTCGCAAACCATGCTTGCTGCATATTGTATGTCTGAACCTGCACATGTGCGGCGCGAAGAATAGATTATTGAGAGAGAGAGAGAGAGAGAGAGAGAGAGAGAGCAAGGTGACAATCGCGAGCAATGCCCCCTCGTGCCCCTCTCCTCCGTATCCCATACACCGACCCGCTCCCAGCACCGCGGATCATTCCCGCCAGCGCAGCCACGTCCTCAGGCGCAATTGCGGCACTTGTCAACTTCCTGTCCCCATCGCTGCCCTCCTCTCCCTCCCGCTCCTCCTCCACCACCCCTGCCTCGGCTTCGTCCGGCCATACCGTCCTGCTCACAGGCGCCGGCATCTCCGTTGCCTCAGGTCTGGCCGATTATCGCGGCACAGCCGGCACATACACACTGAACCGCACATACCGTCCCATCTACTACAACGAGTTCTGCGCCAGCCATGAGGCGAGGAAACGGTATTGGGCGCGAAGCTTTCTGGGCTGGACGAACCTGGTGAGGGCGAAGGCGAACGCGGGACATGTTGCCGTGGGGGACTTGGGGCGGTTAGGCGTGGTGGGGAGCGTGGTTACGCAGAGTATGATCTTCCCCCCACCCCCAGTCTCGCACTAGACCGTACGGACCAAACAGCGCGCTAATAATGGGTGGTATGGTGTAGATGTAGATTCCTTCCATCCCCTCACCCACCCAGCACTCTCCACAATAGAACTCCACGGCTACCTCCGCACCCTAACCTGCCTGACCTGTGCAACATCCTACCCGCGCTCCTCTTTCCAGCACGACCTCTCCCGTCTCAATCCCTCCTGGGCCACCTTCCTGGCCTCCATGCTCGAGACCGGCGCCCTCGACACCGAGAATCCGCTCGAACGTTCAAAACGCGGCCTAAAAACGAATCCGGACGGTGACGTCGACATCCCCGGTGCAGAGTATACCACGTTCCGCTATCCCGCGTGTCCAACATGTCTCAAAGACGGCAAAATTCGTGTCGAGGTAGACACGGACGGAGCTTGGACGACGCCTGCGGGGGGTTCTGGGGCCGGCGGCGCAGTGTTGAAGCCAAGTGTAGTCATGTTTGGGGAATCTATACCTGCGGAGAGGAAAGTGGCTGCCGAGAAAACCATTGATGATGCGTCGCGGATCTTGGTGGTAGGCAGTAGCCTGGCTACGTATTCCGCATGGCGGCTTGTGAAGAGGGCAAAGGAGAGGAATATGCCAATCGGGATATTGAATATCGGGGGATGTAGGGGCGAAGATACGTTTTATGCTAATGTGCAAGAAGAGGGGAACGCGGGGAGGGAGGCTGTGAGGTGTAGTGAGAGGGCGGATGTGATATTACCCCAGGTTGTACAAGCTTTGCAAGCATCGCGAAGTAGGGATAGGATATAAAATGGACTGGCACTACACAACCAAAGCAATCGCAATCACATACACTCCATCAACCGAGCAGTGAGGTGAGTGATTCGGAAATTCATTACGTAGTATCATAACAGCTTGCCCATTCAGCAAAAGCCGCCCAGGCTGACGACAGTGGCCCTCCCACATCGTCTCATTTGACCCATCCGCCTTGCATATCCACCCTTCCCTATCAATTGCGTACAAGAACACCGCGTTGCTGCCATAGCAAGGCTTTTTAGTAACAAAGGAAAAGCGCAAAGACAAATGGATCGAAAAACACACACCCGCCCCATCTTTAAGGCACCAAAGTGCTGAGCAGGCTCGTCCGCCATAGAGTGATCCACCCACAACCATACAGAACGCATTAGGTCTCGCGAAACCGGGGTAATTTTTGGAAACAGATTGGAACGAGCCGCGCCTAAAGTGCGGACAGAACAGAAATGTAAAACAAGGAAATAAGCCTAGAGGTGGAGAGGCTACGGTCCAAATGATGATGCCCCGAAAAAAGAATCCGAAGATGCGTGGGTGAAAATATGGGATGAGAGAAGTATGGTCGACGGAAAACTCGTCGATAAGCACACCCGAAGGCCGCGAAACCCGATGCTGGCGACTAGAAAGTACAGTAGAGCTAATTCGTAGCTTCGGAAATGTCATGCATAAGGACATGACTGCTGATCACTCGATAGGAAACTGCTTGTATGAAAAGCCTCGGAAGTCGACGAGGGCATTGTGGTTGCGTGGATGGCGCTGAACTAAAACAAAAGAAAAAAAAATGTCGCTAGACGAGTGCATCGGCGAGAATCGGTATCCAGGGGCTGTTGTTCATTCATCGCTGTTCAATGATCGCCCAAAATCACTAGTCGGAGGCGTGCGTAACTGCGAAGAAGAACCGTATGAAGAGAGTTGCTTCTCCTGGTCGTTGCCGCCCCGGGGCTTTCGCCTGAAAAAGCTTTTGAGCTTGCCTGCTCTACTAGGACGACCCGGGCTTGTAGTCGGCGAATTTGCATCCGAAGTTGAGTTGGGTGGTTCTGGAACTAGCTCTTTCTGATGGCCAGAGACTTCCCGATCACCGTTCCGAAGGTCTCTTGTACGCCGTCGCGAACCTATTGGCCGCCACCACTCGGGTTTTCGATATGGTTCACCTAACCGTGCACCGTTACTGTCGCCGCTCACGTTGTTTGCGTCCCATTGCTGCATTTTGGAGCCGTCGAGATTGCCATTGACGGTTTGGGAAAGATCAACCTCGGAGTGACTCTGGGAGGATGTAGGTAACGGGAAAAGGTTGGTGGCTGAATCAAAGTCAGGACCAAGACCAAAAGGCCGGGGCGAAACGAAGAACGAGGGAGGTTGTGGGCTAGAGATCTTACCCTGGTTGCGCCTGGCTTGAGAGGGTGCTGTGAAAGGCCTCGCGCCCTCCTTATCCTTCTTCGAGCTTGGTGAAGGCTTGGTCATAGTATCCTTGCGATTTCCCGGTGACTTGGAACGAGCCTCAGGGTGGTGGGCTTTCTCGTTTACAGGTGCCTCGGCCGTATTATGGGTTTGGGTCACTAGAATGGCGGTCAGACTGGCATCGCCACTTCCTCGCCGTGACTGGCTTGGGTTCTCTCGGGAACGCGCGGTTGCAATCCCAGCACCGGAAGAGCGCCGCGAGCCTTTGTCGAAGGCTGCGGATGATCGCCTGGAGCTCGAGAGCGCGGCTTGTAACGAACCACCAGAACCACGGCGATCCACGTTCTCCGAAATGATTTGAGGTGAAGCTTGGGCTGGGCGACCGGGCTGCGGTAATGGCGATATATCCGCTGGTGGCTTCAGCGGGCCTCCGGAAAAGGGGCTTGGAGTTGGATCCATACCAAAGGCAGGTGATAAAAGTCCCAACGACATTCTTTGATTCCTCTTCTTCGCTCGCTCCACCTCGATTATCTTTTCCCACGTGCCGCTGTTGGTAAGCATCTCGTCTACAGCATAACGCATTGCTGGTAGGATGTCTGCAACAGCTTCGAATAAAGGTCGAGCGAAGATGTTCATGAAGCCGATCTGCGACTCTCCTAATTTGATGAGGTCATCTTGGACAGGTGGGCCGCCGAAGAGGCATGAGGGCATCTGTAGTTCTTGTTCCATTACACCTTGATTACTGAATTCATCGGTCAGAATGTTCGCCCAGCGTGCAGCTGTCGCAAATTTTCGAGCCTATAAAATGTCAGCGTATGGAGCATACGTAACCCGAGACAATGACCTACTACATTGCTGATATCCGCGCATTTGATGAGCAGACCGCACGTGAGATCTTTATTTTCCTCGCGAACTTTGACACTCCAACCATCAGTAACCCCCTTATCATGCGCATTCTTCTCCTGCAAGTTGCCCAGGTCGGCCATATATTTGAAATGTAAGCCCATGTCGGTGGCCAAGATACTGTTGATCATCAACTTCCTCATGGTAGAGTCCGAAAACACTTTCGGCCAGTAGCGACGCAAGATCTGCGAATACGCAGCGCAGTGAAAGGATTCAAGGACGGATCGATCGTTGTAGAGCTGCGCAAGGGGGGCATTGAGCGCAACGAGAAAGGCATTGTTGACACCGGGGTGTCCGACATCATGTCCGACGGCCGATATCAGCAGTGTGAGAGCATCTAGTGGTTTCAACAGTTTGGCTATCGGCGAGCACGGTGCATCGACACTCTGTGCCTTATCGGTGGAATAGGTTGGAAGCGTGCCTATTTGTACGAGGAAATGAAACAGGGCTTGGAGGACATCAACGACGTGGCGGAAATTGTGGTATAGTACGAATTCGTTGTATGCAGTGCGACTCGCCAATAAGAAGACGATCAACTCATCTGGGGTCGCGTTAGCCCTTCACAGTTTTGTCTGTGATGATGGAACTCACCATCGGTCATACTCCACGGCTCCAGTTCAGGCATCTGCAAGGCATGCTTGAGCATAAGAAGAGCTCCATAAAGCAGTTCGTCGTCGGTGAAGTCGTGCGCCGAGAAGGCCCAGGTGCCGACGGCCTGCGCGATGATGTCTCTTCGATCTTGTGCGACATAGAGGTCACTGAAACAATTAGTACGTGAGGTTGCACCAAGGACTAAGAAGGATATGTACTTGGAGTCGAGGGAATCGCCGACCAATTCCGGATTGCAGATGCCGCTCATGAGACCTGAGACCATGGCTTCGCGAAGATAGGCGTACGGTTTCGCATCACTAACACCAACCCATGATAGCTTCCTGTTCTTCTTAGTCGTCAGGAAGCTCGCCTCTTCTCTAGTCACTTCTTTGTGCACTCTGTAAGCGTGTACGGCAAGGCCATGCACACTGTCTTTGGATAGCGGACTTGATACCACATCGACAGCGCCGGCGTCCAGGTAGCGCACGAGACGTACGGTATCGGTGAGAACCTGCGATCCATGCAAGCTTGGAGAGGGAAGCGTGTTGGACGCCCACTCCCGGTCCAGTCCGCTCAGTATCACGACGGGTATAACGAGTTTGGAGAAGTTGGCGCTGGCGATTTCGGAGGAGATGTGCGTGAGGAGGTGCATGCCGTAAATGTCGTCCGGCTCGCCAGTGTCTGCGCGCATCATCCGCGTGGCTGTCGGAGAGGGCGTGCGAGGCTCACGCGACAGGCGCTTGAGGCGCTGCTCTTCATCGTACGGTATGTCGATCAGCACGATTGTCGGCACATTGCTTTTGGCCGACTCGAGGATTTGCGAAATCTTGGCGAGACATGAGGAACCGGATTGGCAGATGTGAACTGGGGCGCTGTTAGCTATCTGGTGGCTTCGACGGCGAATGCGCAAGCCTCACCTTCGTTGAAGGTGGAGAGAATGCTCTCCACGTTCACGTGAACCTCTGCGGGCGGCGCCTTCCCTAGGCTGAAGTAGCCCTGCATCATGCTCCCTGTGCTCGTCCTCGCGGCGAGGGAGCTAGACAGTGTCTCCCGCCGAACATGCTCGTCGTTTGCGCGGCGGTCAATGTATATCACATTGCACGCGCCATGCTCCATTGTTCCCACCTTCGCAGCAGCGACCAGACGGACTGGCCTCTGCAGTTCGTGGCGCCTCCAAAATAGGGATTATGGTCGCAATCGCCTCGAGGGATGGGGGGCAGCTCGTGAATGCGCGCGGACGGGGGCTCGTGGATGGGTGTGGTGGAGCCGGCGTGTGGTCGGCGGCGTCAATGGGGGCCACGATGGCTCACTGTGGCAATGCGATGGAATTGGACGGTCGGGGACGGGTTCCAGCGTAGACACAGGGTTGGGACGGGAGAGCGCAACGACAGCTCTACTCTCGAGATCTAACCTGAAACGACGACGTTGGGCTGGTACCAGGAGAGACCCGGGCGGCGTGCATAGAAGACAGAGCAGGAGCGCACTAGACAGGCCAGCGTGGGAAAAGGCCGAAGGCAGGGCCGGCTGAGTTATCGCGAGGCTGCGGCAGGCGCGACGGAGGTGAGGTGTGTGTGTGTGTTCGGGAGGACGGTGCGATGGTGGGTGCGTGCAGCTGCGGACCGTCTCGTTGCAGATAGGAAGGAGCGCTCGACAGGCAGCACGACGCACTCGCAACGGCGAAGGCGCGACGACGGGCGGGTGTTGCGGGCGGCAGATTGGGCGGCGGCGACGACGGCAGGAGCAATACGATGCGATGCGATGCGAGGGTCGGGCTCGGGCTCGGGCGAAGGAGGCGTGCTGCTGGAGAGTCTGGGGGACGGGAGACGAGACGGGAGAGAGAGAGAGAGAGAGAGAGGGAGACAAAGGCTGGCCGGGTGCTGGAGACGGATGGGCTCGTCAGTGTCGCGGTCGGTAGCAGGGAGCACGGGGACGGCGGGCTCAGCAGTGCGGAGCAGAGCAGTGCAGTGCAGTCGCCGTGCGCACTCGTATGGCGCTGGAGAGGTGGTGGAGAGTCGCAGAAGGGACAGCGACTTGGCGCATACGATCCTCGAGCGGAGGCGTGCAGCGCAGAGGTTCACGTTTGGGCCCTGGGGGCTATTGGCCACTGCGCGCCTTGACTATCTCCCTCGTCGTCTCCAGCCCAGGCCTGCTAATAATGCACATCAAATGTCGCCGCGGCGCTCGAGTACACAGCGCCCACTGCACCCATCTACTACTGCACCTACTGCACTACCACCTGCTCCACTACTACTGCATCTGCGCCATCTGCGCCATCTGCCCGACTACTCCATGGCCTCTGAGCGCCACAGCCCTTTCCGTCGCGCAGGCCCTGAATGCCGTCCCGGGCCCCTTGGCGCGCCGCCGGACATGAGTAGTGACTATCAATGATGGTCACCGCGTTCAGCGTTCACGTCTTCGCGATTTTGATCGCAAGAACTTCCCGGTGGCGAGCAGCAGCGGGGAAGTGCATCTTCTTCGTCGCTTCGAGAACATTTTAGAGACGAATCACAGCCATCCCCCAAACCCCAGCCGTTGCTGATCAACCGCAGATCCTCGGCGGGGTCCCACTGTCCCTCTGTCCCTCTCCCTCTGTCCCTCTCCCTCTGTCCCTCTCCCTCTGTCCCTCTGTCCCTCTGACCCTCTGTCCTCACCACCTAGATATACCTCTACTTCTCTCCTGGCGGCCGCCGTCTCTGTGCATGCTGCGTGCGCGACTGTCCTTCTTGTACAATAATAATAATAACTAGGTCGGACCCGCATAGCCGGCCGTGCCACCTAGACTCGGAGCGGCAGGTGCCAACGTGACTGCCTCCTCGGTCGCCGGCAGGCGCGGTCGCAGTTTCCGATCTCGCCTTGCCGTCAGGGATTGGGGTGCGAGGCGAGACAGAGCTTGAGGCTCTCCAATCACAGCCATTTGTGCTTTGCTCCATTCATGCATCAACGAGGCTGCGGATCGTCTGTCGTGGTCATCCGCGTCTCCACCGGGCAATGAAGTGCGCTGCAAGGGAATATTCTGACACGTCGTCATTCTTCCTCCCCGCCTACAGAGATGGAATCCGCGCCAGCTGATTTGGGCAGCTGACCGCAGCCTTCCATCTATTATACCTTCGATAGTGCGCCAACCGCCAGCAATTTATCCGCACCTCTACACCTACACTTACACCTACACCTACACCTATACCTACTCTACGTCATCTTTCAGCCTCGCACTGCTGGCACGCCTTGGTCTTCATCGTGAATTCTACATAAGATTAGCTATCTGACTTCACCTTGGTATATCCCACATGCAATCCATCCATCGCGCGCCTGCCAGTCCTACCATGCAAGATCCAATGCCGACCACCGTGAACGCTAACAAGGAAAACATGGCCTTCGCAACATGGAACACAGCTATTCACTTTGCCCATGCCAGCTAGAAATCCTGTCTAGCCGCGCGCAGAGTCTACAAACCGAGCAAAGAAGTTGCGCCACTCCTTCTCCTTCTTGTCGCCCTCGAAAGCCCCGGCGAGCGTCTGAAGGTATTGGTTCACCACGTCATCGCTCACTCCCATACCGCTCAAATCGATCTTGAGCCGCTCGACGTACGGTTCGCCGATCTTCTTAACAATCTCGGCTTGTAGACTGGCGGTTTCGTAGAGCACCTGCTTGGCTTGGGCATCTTTCGAGTTGAAGCCTGGCGCTGCTGGGATCGTCCAGATTAGTGGAGAGAAGCGCTCGACGACATAGTTGTCGAATCCCGGTACCTGAGCCTGCGCCGCGACCGGGGAGGTTGGCGCTGCGTTGGCCCCTGGTCCGATCTTGTCAGGCCCGCTCCAGACGGAAGTCATACGGATCAGGACAGAAAGGGCAAGTCGGGCGGTCTGGTAATCCGACGTGTCGCGAGCAAACGTGTCGATGGAAGTGATGATTGTTTCGAATGTGGACTGGTTTGCTTCGCTTACGAAGACAGATCCTAGGCCGTGACCAAGCACCACGTTGATAAAATTGAGGTACTCTCTTCGAAGCTCTGTGAGCTGGATTTCGTCATCAGTGCCCGAGGGTGTCGTTGCCAATGCAGTGAAGATACGCTGTAGTAGAGGGGTCAATACAGTGTCGAGGATCCCTGCGATCTCCGCTTTGAACGTGAAGATGACCTGGCCCAGAGCCTTCAAGAACATGGTGATCTCGTCCATGGAAGAACTGAGTGATAAAAGGCCCTCGATCCAAGATGGCAACTCTTGAAGGAGTCGCGCTCCTAATACTGCAATCATGCGTGAAAAGGCAAACCGCGCGGCATCGCGTATTGACCCAGACGTGTTCAGGGACTTGAGCGCAACTAGGATGGCTTCAGAAGCCTTGGCAAACTCATCCGCGACCTCGCTTTGGGGAAGCGCACTGTTGCTTGAGGGGATCCAGTCAGAGTATCCTCGAGCTAGTGTTCCTATGGCCATGATGATGTGATGGATCTGGAGGATTGAACGTTCGTCGCCATTTCTTGCTTGTGGCAATGTCTGCTCCATGTCGTTGAACAGCGGCGTCATAATTGTCTGAGCGTAGAGCTTCTTGTTCTCCGTCGAAACCGTGGCCGAAGAGGCAATGCATCCTACAGCCTCAAATAAAAACAGTTGAGAATTGAATAGTGCATCTGCAGACTGGTCTTCCTCATCTGAAGACATGTCGTCGCCTGAGTCATCTGGTAATTCGGCCTTGATAGTGAGCAGGTCACCGATAGCTTGGATAATATCGTAGGACACGTTGCCTAGCTGAGAGCGCAGGTGCTTGACCAAGCGTTGGAATAGGTACCACGATCTTGAGCGGATCTTGACATGGTTGTGATGAGTAAGACGGACGAAGTTCTGCAAGACTTTCGGGATGAGGTTAGGGTTCTGCTCGAAGAATTGGTAGTAGCGAACGCAAATCTCCATGTAGTTGAGCTGAATGGCGGGATGTGGGTAGTCCGCCAAATCTGTATTTGTCAGCAGCTTCTAGCGGGTAAGGAGAGAACTGCCTACCTGATTCCACCATGCTGGACATCATACCGACCAGCCGTTCAGCGGCCGCAGAGGAGGGCTCGCGTTTAGCGTACAGGCCCTGGTTTTTCACAGCAAGTTCGCCGAACAAGAACATCTCGTGCAATGCAAGATCGAGATCACGCCAATCCAGCGACTGTCCAACCGAAGAAAGACGGTTGAACGTATCGCTTACAACGCGACTGAGTGTTTCGATGTAAAAAGATTCGTCGATGGCCGCGACGGTTTGCTGCAATACACGCAGGCGTTTTCGAAGGTCCTGAAATTCGGCCTCGTCCGTCTGCTCGCCTTCCTCGCCCCAAGATACCGCTTCGTCGTACTTCATTTTCGCGACGATAGCCTCCAGTACTGGAGGTAGCATAGTTGCGTACTGGGAAGGCAACGAACCTTGTCTCTTCTGAAGCTTGCGGAAGAAGGTGAGGAGGTCAGTGAGAGAAGGGATAACGTTCGAGCAGACTTCGTCGTATTGGTCGGCGAAGAATCTCAGTAAGTATGGTGTAAAGGTCTGAATGAGCTCATCGGCGCGCTGTCGAGTCTGTTCGTCTACGGCCTCATTTTCCAAGATCTTGACAACATCAAAGACTATGACGTTGACAAGTTTTGCGACAGTCTCTGCGAGATCGTTGTCATATTCCGAGCTCTTCTGATCCGCAAGGGCGGGACTGTTGATAAGTTGCCCAACAACGTCGGGGAGATTAAGGAAAACAATCAGTCCGATCTTTTCGGAAGGATTCATCTTTTTGCTCACAATCTCCGAGAAGGTGTCGATGGCTGCATCGCGAACCCGTCCTGCTGGGCTTTCTGGGTCGGAGATACCTTGCTGGCCAGCCATCTCGAGGAATACGGTGATCATAGCCTGGTTGACGACCAGCGAGATGTCAATCCAGCTCACATAACGGCCAATGGTCCGGAGGCACATCTCAATGAGGCCAAAGTCTGTCTCCCTCCATTTTGCGAGAACCTCTTGCCATGATAATGAAATCTTTTGGGCGTCTCGTTGACGAATGAGGTCCTTCAATTCGCTGTTCCGCTTCTTCTCGTCTTCTTGCCGAGCGACCAATACGTCCGCAATTTCATCGTGTATCTGCCCCAAGACACGAAGATAGAGTATGGTGCTCGCATAGTTGACGCTGCCGATGGTTGCCTGGTCGCCGGCCAGCGCGCGGAAGTCGTCGAAGAAAGACTGCCATGTGGACGGATATAGGGCTACGAAGAGATAGGTCATGGTCTGCATGAGCTTGTTCTGTATGTGGCTAGTGTCGGTGGACGTATTTCCTGGAGAATATTTCTGGCGGACATAGCCCATGAGCGTGTCCTTGATGTAGGACTGGCTCCGGGCATCCAACCTATGCTCTTGCACGGCATTATTCACGAGGTCGAGGGAGGTGTGGCGGATGATTTCGGAGGGTGGAGGATCGCGGGTGAAGAGTGCGAGGCCGGCCTGCCATGCAGAACCCTCTGTGCGTAGCTGGTTGAGGTATTCTATGGCCTGCCCGCGCAGCTGCTGGCTCGAGGTCGGGTCGGAGGCGATTTGGATGGCATTTTCTACCTGCAGACGACAGATGGTCAGTGTTTGACAAGTGTGTGAGATCAGAGCAGGAGCCCGCAGGACAAAAGCCTTGTAAATACGTACCTGTGCCTCCATTTCCACCGCCGTCCCAGAAGATGGTTGTATGTACGGATGTGGCAAGCGCTGTTTTATAGGCTGAGCATGGGTGGGAGCAACCGAGACAGTGGCGTGGAGATGTCTGTCTATGCTACCGGATCATTGGAGTGGGCATGCACTGCATCATGGAGTGTTATGGGCGGTGAAGGTGGAGGCGGGGCAGCGAGTCGACGTACGCTAGTGGGGCAAGCGACTCGAGGCGTATACAGACGTTCAACCGTAGCGGGGGGAGTGGAATCGAACCTCCTAAAGATTGCGTGAAAATTTTAATTATTGTCTTTGTTGCGTGTGGTTTCAGAAACGGCTTGTCACGAAATGTTAACGGGTGTGCACGGTCCTCCAGGGCTAGTGGGGTACACGTGCCCGACGCAATCAATGTTGGGCGTGAACGTGATGCCTGGTGTGAAAGCAGTGCCTTGCACAAAGCTTTCATTTCATGCGCTAGACAAAACTAGAAAACATCCTTCATTTACATACACCCTTCGATTTCCGCCCCAAAGCCCTATTTCGTACACGAAAGCCGAAGTTTTTCCTAACCCATAACCACTACTGTCGCGTGAGTCATCGGTATACCTGCGGTATGCGAACTCATCCGCCCTTCAGAGCTTTACTTTGGCGCCCGATCCGCTTCTATAGCAATGAGCAGACTGCCTCTCGGTAGCACAAGACCAACTTACTACACCCCCAGATGCTTCGCTGCGTGCGCCACATGCTCGTCTGCGAAGCTGGCCATGAAATAGTAGCTGTGGTCGTAGTCGGGCTGGAACCGGACGTTGATGCCCTTGTCGTTTCCAGCCTCTTTGGCAGCGGCGATGAAGTTCTCGGGAAGGAGCTGGTTTTGCTTGTAGAAGTTGTCGCCGGTGCCCTATCGCTTCGTTAATCATGTCTACGTATCAGTGAAAGGGGTACGCACCACGTCGATGAGAACCTCGAGCGGACCCTTCCACTGCTTGACGAGCTCGGTAGCGTCGTGTTGCTTCCACTTCTCTTGTTGGTCCTCCCCAAAGTATCCCTTGAACGCCTTTTGCCCCCAGGGGCAGTTGATCGGATTGGCGATCGGTGCGAAAGCGGAGACGGACTTGTACTGGCCGGGGTTCTTGAGGAACTGCATTACATCAGCATCTATCTCAATGTCACACGTGGAGTACACACAAGTGTGAGAGCTCCGTGGCCGCCCATGCTGTGTCCCGTGATGCTGACACGGCTCCCGTCAAGCTCCTTGAAGGACGAGAACAGACTCTCCGGCAGCTCCTTTGTGATGTACGTGTACATGTTATAGCCCTTGTTGTATGGCTCCTTGGTCGCATCGACGTAGAAACCGGCGCCCGAACCGAAATCGTAGGCATCGTCTTCGCCCTGCAATTGCAGACCCCCTACCCATATCTTGTCAGCTATGTGTCTTGGACGATAGTCCTGCACGCACTTGGGCTTGTGTCTGGGTACACCACTGCGATGCCCTTCTCGCTTGCGCCGTGCTGGAAGAAGCCCTTCTCCGAGCAATTGTCGCCCGTGCACGTCAGGCCAGAGAGGTAGAACAACACTGGGACCTTGGCGTCCGACTTGAGAGCTTGCGGTGGGAGATAGAGGTTGAGGGCCATGTCGGTGCCTGTGCTCGACGACTTGTGCTTCAGCTTGAGCAGCTTGCCCCCGAAGGAGGCGATGGTCGCTGTAGTTTCGAAAGACATGCTGAGGACTGTTGGATCAGTGAAGTAGGAAACAGTGAGAAAGTAGATCAAACAGAAGGAATCGAAAAGTTAGAGCGGCTCCCTGCAGTTTTGTCTGGAGCTCAATCAGTGACGTTAATGCTCGGCTGCGGGGCACTTTTCCCCTCTATAGCTGCCCCACCTTCCAGAGTTACCTGAACGAGGCAAGTATTTCCGGCCACAGCTCGCTCAGACGTCGGAGCCGCTTCACGTTCGCTGTGCAATCGGACGAAAAGTGCGTGGTTCGGTATTGATTCGGGATATCCTAGTCCTGTTCCTGATGCCGCTTAAACACCATTCGCCAAATTGTTGCTCATGCTGTCCTCCGAACTCCAATTCAAATGCAATCCCCTCCTTACCATGTCTCTACGCGTGGAAGATGAGCTCCTCGACGGTCCAGTCTTCGTAGCTGCGTCGCGTTAGCGCAAGATGGCTGTATGGTCCGGACACACGTACAAGCCGTCAGGCAGATACCTCCGCACAACCAGAGGGATCTTCTTCTCCTTCAGCTCCTTCAGCGCAATCTCGAGCGGGTCCGTCATGCCCTCGACATCGATCAGAACGGGCGCGTTGCCACTATTTCCAACATTAGCCTCCATCGCTCCTTCTTTGTTCGAGCACCACTGGTGACCTACGAGATTTGCAAAGCACGTGTGCCCAGAATGCGCGCCTTCTCGTACTTGGTCAGGTAGGGCGTGGTCTTCCTGTCTTCGGGCTTGATCTTCTTGTTCTTAAGCGCGGCGACCGTGTTCTTCTTCGCGCCGGCTGCCGCGTCCTGGTCACCGCTTTCGACGATGTTGTCCTGGTTTTGATCGATTGTTTCGGGGTCCTCATTCGGTGCTGCCGTCTCCTCATCGGGCTCCTCGGTCAGTTCAACTTCCTGCTCCTCGTCATAGCCAAAATCGCCACCACTGTAGCGGAGTTAGCCAAGCTCAGAATAAACTTCACGCCACCTGGAACCCCAAGCTGTGGGAGAGGCAAAGCCGGGGCACGAGGACGTACTCGCCGCCATCATAATCATAGCCATCGTCAGACATGGTGATCGCGCAATATGCGAATCGCGTGCGGGAGAGAAGACGGACGCGACTCGGGCGGAGCGAGATGTTGGGCTGCGCGGGCGGTGGTGCTGGTGGTGCTGGTGGTGAGGACAGGCGGTGTCGTGGAGCTGGAGATGCCTGAAAGAAAGAACGAAGAACATGATGGAGCTCAAAACCTTGAAAGCAGCAGCCAATCACAGCCTAGTGCAGTGTGCAGGGGGTTAGCCGAGGCCCTCGCGCTCCTATTGGCTGGCTGGCTGCAGCTCACCAAAGTTCAGTCAAGCAACTCTATCTTGCTCGCTCCACGGGAATCTGCACTCTCCCTTGCTTGCTCCAATCGTCCGCCTCTATCGACTCTCCTATTGCCATGGCCGAACCGCAACCTGCAGCTATCCAGGAAGGCGCCGCCGAGCCGCACGCACCCACAGGATCGGCGGAAGACCGCAAAGCGGCGGCTGCTCTCTCGTCGCTCGACGCACCAACACAGGATGACGACGCGGCAGGAAAGAAGAATGTGGACAGCAAGGCGTTGGGGGAAGCTATGAAAGGCTTGAGTGTAAAGGAGCATGCCGGAGACGAGAAGAAGAAGGTGGTCAAGATTGAGGCATCCGATGTGTCACTATTGGTACGTGTTGAAGCTGGTGGTTCAGAATGTAAATCTTGGGAGAGAGCATTCAAGTTGACACTGTATAGGCATCTGAACTTGAGATCCCCAAGCAAAAGGCAACAGATCTGCTCCGAGCGAGTGACGGCAACGTCCTGCAGGCCATCTCATCTTTCATCACGCCTTAGTTCAACAACAGCAGCCCGCAATCAGTGCGAGCGAGCAGCTTGAGCTATATCAAGACTTCATTGGGGGCACTATGAGCTATATAACGATAGAATCGACTTTCTTCAACCATCTTCCATGCTTACTATGCGAGGCGGGAGCACGTACTTCAAAGGGTTACCCGCAAGAAAACATTAATTGGTCGAAACACAGCTCATCAGTAAACGAGGCAGAATTATGCTCCGGCTTCTTCGTTATCATTTGAGTGCTGACAAGGCTGAGGCTGTGTCGACTGACCAGTACATAAGAGCCTAAGGCCCCGCCCTCGCTTACAAGCTATCGCTGCTCGTATCCCTCTCTTGAAGCCACTTCCCTTGTGCAAAATCTCGATCCAGCATTCCCGTCTACTTGAATCATGGACGATAATGTGGATCGCTCTCGGTTTTACTTTAACTTGTCTAGTCCTCTCGAAGATCTAGGGTTCGACTTTTGCCTCTCATGCGATCGCCAGATTGAGAGTGGCAACGTTTATTGCTCGGAAGCATGTCGACTTGCAGACAAAGCAAGCTACAACTACGAGGACGGCAATTTACTCATCGAAGGGCTAGACGAAGAACCAACCCCTGAGTCCGGCCTGGCCGTGGTAAAGCCCGATTCGTTTCAAGAAGTAAGACATGAGAAGGAGGCGGTCACGGTTTCCGATATCTCGAAGCTGCAATCGAATAGCGAAGCAGAGGGGATAAGAGAATCCCGAAGAGAAAGGAAAATACAGCGGTCTTGGGGCAAACACATACGCGCCCACCACATAAGCATCGAAAACGATTCTGATTTTTCCGACAATGATCCGCTCAACGACCCGGGTCCCCAGTCTAGGCGTTTACGACGGCGTGTAGCACGTGGTACCAACATAGATTTCTGGGGCCTCAGCAAATTGGATGTCGAACGCGGGACCTCTACGCAAGCTGTAGATGGGCGATATATCGATACTCATCCAGAACACCAAACGTCCACTGTTAAGCACAACGAGACTTCGCAGACCAAGCATGCGGAATATGTGGAACGCGAAAGCAACACTTTAAGCTCACGATCATTCAGACCAGATGCCCTTACAACAGCCATTGAATATCACAATGCTCAAGAATACGGGAAGAGAGAAGCTGTGACAGAGAACCAGAATGTGCGAAGAGAATGTTCAATATGCGATTGTACGTTCTCTCAGGAAGGCAGCCTGGAAAGACACTACTTTCGTATACACGCTGCATTCTACCATTGCGGCACGGTATTCGAGGATGGTGATGCAGCGTTGACGCATTGGTCCGAGTGTCATAGAAAACGCCCCGCATTAAACTGCAAGAAGAGTCCCAAGAAAGCCCTCAACCCTTCATCTTCTCTATCCATAGTTGGGGACACGGTTTTCAAACTTCCTACGTATTTTACTGGCCTCGATCCTCTGGGTCCCTCAACCCTACCAGTTCAGCCTTCTGGTCAATATCACGCCATGTCTATACCTGCAAGTTCAACAGCACCTGCTGACTCTGAAATCGAGGAAAATACTGACCTAAACTGGGAGGCCGATGACGAGGTAATCTGGGAGGACGATGATGAGGTAATCTGGGAGGACAATGATGAGGCAAACTTTTCCCAACAAGCCAACACGAAGCCTGAATTGGTCTCGCGCCGTTCGCTTTTGACTACAGTGATGCATCAAAGCGGCGGTGCATCTAATGAGCAGGCAGAAGCAATTGAACCTTTCACCAAATTACCAGTAGCAAAGCCTCTTACAGCGTCTCAACTGGATGTCCCAACTCTGAATGAGAAGCAGATGTACTTCGGCATTGATCTCGATACTAAGGGTGAAGATGGTAAATTCGAGGAAAGGATTACACAGCATTTCTCTGACCACAGTACCGGGGATCAAGCCAAAAATGAAGAATCAAACACAAGAGGACGCTACCAACACCATTCTGGTATCGAAAGGGGTTCCATCGAGCACGCACGTGTATTGTCTCCTCGTAGCGTTCGTCGTAATATGCTACAAACCGAACTGACCGAGGATCTCCGAAGAAGTTTGCTGAGAGAACGAGAAGGGGTCCCGTTCAAAATGAGCAATGTGGAAAATTATTCGCGAAATCTGTCAAAGACTCGAAGAAGAAGCGAAAGTGAGGTGGATCTAAAACTAGAGAGCATGAGCTTCCGAGATACGAAACAAAACTCCAGGAGCTCGAGCGTCGACCTTAACAGCGAATCCGTCCCCTATTATGATGACAGCGAGTCTGTGGTGTCAAGCTACGCTGCTTCTGTAATCTCCGTTGAATCTCTCGCATCGTCGGCAACCGATCTTTCTAGAGGGAGTGGCTATTCTACACACCAGATTGCGACAGCGACCAAGGAGCTAGTCACCATATTTCAAGAAGATGATTTTCTCAAGCCGCTTTACAAACGAGCTATTCGAGATGACAGTATTGGACCTGAGAAACTGCAGCGGAATCTCAGAAGACTGTTCAAGAAGTACGCCGAACACCTGAAAGACGAGGCCAAAGACGGACTAGAGTATTTGGCTGCACGTCTCGTCTCACTAAAAGCTCGCTTCGTTGCACACACCATTGTGCAGTCAATCAACAGTGAAGATCAGCCTAGGCTACTACCGAAACTGCAGGTAACCTCAAAGGATGACAGTTCCGCTGACGAGGAAGAGACTCAAGCTGTTGATGAAACGACATTTGAGAATCTCGTCACTTTCCGCGAGTTCCTTGTGGGTAGCGATGCATTCCGCACATTAAAGACACAGATCCAAAGCTTCGTGCTTCCGAAAGCTGCTCAAGCTCCACCTGAAAGAACGACAGGAACCAAGGGAAAGGATTATGCGTCGTTTATCATGTAAGCTGACCAAATTTCTAGACATATAAATGTACTGATAGAGTAGGGGGAATCTGCAGAGTGCATTCCGCGAGGATACGTCGGTCATCAATTTTGGATTTTCTATTCCTTTTAGCCACGTGTCAGTCCAAACACTGAATACCCACATTCGGAACTTTTTCATGCCAGATAATGCTCGTAATTCTCAGGAAAAGTTTAAGCAACGATGGAATGAGTTCCTTGTTCTGACTGGCCAGATGGAACCGCCACTTGAGCCTGGAAAGATAAGACTCAGATGGCAGTGTGTACGTTGCCCATTGCTACAATAACTTCTTGGTTCGAGAAACTCATCATTGCAGGGATGTAGACAGAACTTTACGGGTGACTTCGCCGAATATAAAGATGGTGGTATTGCAGACTTGGTGTCACGAATAGAGCAATCGACGGGAACCAAAGTCACGATAACGTCACACAACTCAACAATATCCAACCAGAAATCGACGGGGCAACATCCCGGGCTCTGGATCCGTAATGCCCTGACAAGACTCACAACAACCTTTAGGAAACCGACCAAACAATGCACATTGCCGCAGCATAACCCCACAACTACCACATGCTGTCCCGCCCCTCCCACTGGCTCACGGAGTAAAATGATTCATCTCCTGTCCTGCATGCACGCGGGCCGTTTCCGCAAGTCTCTTGCGCAAGACCGCATTGAATCCATTAACACTGACCGTAACCTCTTCTGTTTCCTCCGCCAACAATTCCGCCTCCATCGCGGCCGCTTTTCTACCCTGCTTTCCCTCAAGACAGTTCAAGGAATCTACTTTATCAAATTTCGTCTCCCGATGGGTGGTAGTGTCGAAGTACGCCACCACAACCCTTGTTGCGTGTCCCCTCAGCCTTGCGAATGTATACCGCCAGCTCACCGCGTCGAGCCATCCCCTCGTGCCGAGTACCGCTGTATACCAGGTCCTCCATCTGTGTGGCCTCCAATTGATCCGCATTACCTCGCCCATCTCTTCACCACACCGACGTGCATTAATGAGAATGATACATGGATCCTCGATCAACTTCCGAAACGGATATGCGGCGAGCTACAAGGCAAAGCTGGTCAGCCAGCAGAGGGCTGGGGTATATACTATCAAGAAGGTTGGGATAGAGATGTCATTACGCTTGGTGTGTTCGGCATTTTCTTGGTGGCGAGTTTGATATTTGGTGTGCTGTGGAGTTGTTTGAAAATGGACGTGCAGGGAGCCTTCGGTGTCAGTGCATACATGGTGGCTGCGTGTGGTGTTTTTGTCAGCTTGGTCACTGTCAAGGTCGACAAGGTATGAGAAAAAGGTATAAATCTTGCATCCTCATCTTCTTCCGCATCGTTTTGCATGTTGATATTAGATTGTAATAAACGCGGCTTTTTTATGCCAAGTGCACTACTAAAACGAGCGAAAACATTCAACATTCTCATCGATGGTTTATCTGTAATGGTTCTGCACCGCTAAGCCCTTGAAATTAAACGAGGTACCCTCCCGCTTATCAAGCACGGTCTTATGGTGCACATCCTTTACTCTTGCACGCACATACTCAGTTCCAGAGGGCACTGGCTTGCTCAAATCCTTGTGCTCCTCTGGTATCAGATCAAGACGGTCTAAGAGGGGAGAGGGTACAGTTCTCATTGGTGTATGGTCGCCCGGTCGACTGAAGTAAAGAAGACCAAGACGGGCAATGTTCAGTTGATCCTTGGGTGGTGTTACTACACGGTGAACGGTAGACTTAATGAAGCCTTTCCAAAGAGGTCAGTAGTTGTTAGGTCGGGATTTGTACAGATTCAGACTTACCATTCGTAAGGAACGTCAAAGTATCAGCCGCATTACAAGTAATGCCCCCATCAACAGGCTTGACCCACTTCCAACCTCCCTCGGGAGTCCTGATTTGGAGTCCTGCAACATGCTGTGAGAACAACAAGGTCAAACTGCCGAAGTCTGTATGTCCGCCCTTGGAGTACGCTTGCGCCTTGTCCCACTCTTCCTGGCTCCGCACATTGTATATCATGTACCTAAGGTGGTCATCCGACACTTCATCATATGCATGCGCATCTGCGAGATAATTCTCTGGAAGCTCGAGGATAATCGACATGAGGACGAAGAGCTTGCGAGCTACTTTGTCCCAGAGTTCGCGGTGGAAAGACCGGATCTCATCCCAGTTTTCTTCGACTAGGCGGTGCTTTCCAACATCCTTCCAGGCGGGGATGTCTTTGGGAATGTTGAGCTAGGTCATGTTAAAATATTTTCTTCCGGGCATTTAGAGAAGATGAGCGAACCATTTCAACATTCTCCTTGACTCCCGTATCACCGATCCAACGTGAGTTCTCGCGATATCCGAAGTACTCGCCCTCGGCAAAATTACACGGAAATCTTCTCTTTTCCTCGAGACTTTCTTTGAAGAAAGAATTTCCAATGGAGAACTGGCGAAGTACCCGCTCGTCCTCGATGCCAGAATTCGTCACCACCCAAAATCCGATGTTGGTGAGCTACGCCATAGGTAGTAGAGTCAGCGTGTATGGCCGGGAAGTTGGCGGACAAAGATGCGACTTACCGCATCGTAAAGCTGCTTAGCCAACTCTTGCTTACCCCCTGGTTCATCAAACCGAGACAAGTCGATCTTTGGGAGAGGTGCGTAGTCTAACACTTCAGTTGTCTGCTTAGGACGGTTCCATGTCTCTGTTTGGGACTTGTTTGAGTGCTGGTGGTGCTGGGCTACTAGTTCGACTAAGCCTGGAGCCATAATGTGGTGGAGACAAAAGCTGAAACGACTATTCCATGTTACTTATCTATAAATGCGCAGAAACTGCACATGTAATTCGGATGTCAGCGCCTATAGTATACTTTATCGTGATTGGTTCTCTTCCCCACACTTCATCAGAAGTCCCCCATATTGCGTGCTTTCAGCCACCACGCCCATTCGTCCAACTCAACACCAATTCTACCCATCGTTCGACTCAGAGAAATAGAAAGCGGGGTCTCAATAAACAATACTGGTGGCGGCTTCAAGCTTCCGCAACGATGCCTTTCAATTTGCTTCGAGCCTTTCACCCAAAATGCCTAGTTGCGGAAGAAACGTGGGCGTTGACGTGATCGCACCTTGATAAATCGTATCCAAGATGCGTCAAGGCTTGCGATAGCGGAGATAAGACGAGTTGTGTTGATACTGCCCATGATAACTACGCTGAATCTAGGAGTGATGTAGCTAGACCGCGGAGGAATTGAATAGTCGCCATTTCGAGTGTCATGTCGTGCTTCATGGTGTAGGAGTTTGAGAATAAAGATTGCCTCGGACGACTACGCTTTCAGAAGTTTGAGGACTCGAGTCTTCATTGCAACCTACCCAGACGCCGACTCCCGAGTAGGTACCTATGCCGTTTCTGTGCAGCTGCAACGCCCGCTGACTGGATTGCAGTTCAATGGCTGAAACCAAAGACCCTCTCGACCGATTGACCTACCTCGCCAGCGAAGCCAAGGACTTTCCAGACCATGACGCCGAATCCGCAACACCATTGCCCGACCTCTCGCCAGCTGACCAGAAAAGGCTGATGCGCAAGATCGACCTCTGGCTAGTAGGCTTCTATTCCGTCGTCTACATCTTCCGAGTCATCGACAGTTCAAACTACTCCAACGCCGCCATCATTAATCTCGAGAACGGAACTGGGATCAAAAAGCAGCTGGGACTCACGCCCTCACAATGGGCGTGGTCGCTTTCTATATTCTCGTATTCGTATCTCATCTTCGAGCCTACTAATACAATCCTTTTGAAGCTTTTCCGCCCTTCAAGATGGATGTTTGTGTTGATTATGGCATGGGGCGTGAGCGCTTGTTGTAGTGCTGCAGTTATGGACTTCAAAGGCATGATGTGCGTACGTTTCGCTATCGGTATGGCTGAAGCCGGATTTTTCCCGAGCGTCCTGTATCACTATGCCTTCTGGTACAAGCCTTCGGAGATGCCTCAGCGCATTGCATTCTTCTATTCAGTCGGCCAGCTCTCGTCTGCGCTCAGTGGGCTGCTCGCTTACGCCATTTCCTTCATGGACCAACTAGGTGGATTATCCGGTTGGCGCTGGTTGTTCCTACTTGAGGGGCTACCGGCAATTTCACTCGCTTTTGCGGCCTTCTGGATCCCCGATTACCCCGAATCGACGAAGTATTTGACTGATGAAGAACGTCGTTTCTGGAAGAACAGGCTGGCTAAGAACGCACCGAAGGGAGAGGTGAAACACTGGGATTGGAAGACTCTACGGCCCCTGTTCAAGAACCCGACTCTGTATACTTTCGGCTTGTACTGGATCTGCCATGGAATCGGAGGATTTGGAATTGGATTCGCGCTACCGACCGTAATCTACCAGTTGGGGTTTACGACAACGGCGAAGTCACAGTTGATGAACATTGTAAATCCGGAGCCCAAATCCTTAAACAACTTGCAGATTACTAATATCAGTAGCCACCGTACGTTACCGGCTTCTTGCTGCTTAATACTTTAGGATTCTTGATCCAAAGAAAGTGGATTCGTCCTTGGGCGGCGGCTGTAGGCAGTAAGTCCACAGAGTGCAAATGAGCTTGATATGAAATTGACGTGCGTAGTTGAATCTACCATAATCGTCTGCTACATCATTCTCATCGCTGTCGACAACCCTATAGTCAGATATGTTTGCCTCATTGTCGCTGTGGCGTGTGCCGGGTGCGCCTATCCAGTTATCTGGCCTGAGAGAATCCGGGCCCTGGAGGGAACAGTAGCATCTGGTATTGGGATTGGTTTGACGAATGCATGTGCGCAATTTAGGTACGTCAAATACAGCCCTCATAAACGGATGGGCGCGAAGCTAAAAGCATTCGAAAGTGGCATCGTTGGACCCCACGTTTTCAGCACTATATTTGGGCCGCGATACCGGACGTCGTATGCCATAAATCTGTCTGTACTCGTTGTCGGCATCAGTTCGATCTTGATCACATGGTTCCTGGTGAGGAGAAAGGACCGAAAGGTCGGTTACGTTCCTGAGTAAGGTTTGAAGTGTATTGTGGAAAAGATGGATGGATGTTTGTATGTTTATTCAAGTCTCTCTTTCCCGTGCCTACCTAGTGTTCTCTCAATATTTTTGACCCTCCCAGGAGAACGCGCTCGCGACCGCCTGTGTCTTGTTAGGCTCACTCAAATTTCAATCCTACCTGAGCTCCATACATGCTTCCGTTGAGCTCACAGTAGAACGTTCTGTGGGACTCCCATTCGTGCAAAGTGTCTAGATCATTTCCCTTTATGAGTATAGGCGTGCTCCCTACGAAAGTTTGTCTCTTCCGAATCTGTCGCACTCTCGGCTAGGACTCTGGCTTCGTAATATCTTGCAAAGCGGGGGACGGCACCGGGGGTTTTGGATTCGCTGGTTCAACTGGGAGGATTTTGAAAAGCAGACAAAAATCATCCTTCACCTTGCATGAGAAGGCCTGGATTTGAGAGACGTACATGTTGCCGAGCTGCTCTCTATCCTTGTGCTGGATCAGGAAGTAGCCAATACCTATTCCATTGGCCGTGCCTGCCACCAGATTAGCAGTTGCAGTTGTGAACTCACAGTGTTGATATATACCTAAGATTGCCTTGTAACCATCTGAGTCTGGTAAGAATGTAGCTCCTGGCCAAGGCTTGATGGGTTTGCCGTCCAATGCCTCACCAATGACCATGAGGGACTCGCCGTTGGTGATCATAAGAGAGAGAAAATACTTGACACGTCGGAGGGGAACGCGCATCTTGTTGACACGATCGAGATAGTATAGCCAACCAACGTCTGACCATTGATTGAGTTGAGGCAATTGATCATCTGGTATTTTCGGTATGCGCTTCTTCGCACTGAATCGTGGAGAGATGCGGTCCATCGCTATAATGACTAGTGGTTGTCAGATTCATTGAACATTTGCATGCATAGAAATAAGACACATACCGCCATCGATTGCATTCACACTGAAAGAAAACGAAGCTCCTGTCGCCTGCAAAAGCTGTTAGCCAAGATTTATCAGCCAAGTTGTAAAATATGGCGATGAGCTGAGATGAGGTGTGCAAGTCCGTATAGCATCCACTCACTCGGTACTCTTTCCCATCCACGGTGTACGTCTGTTTGTCGATCGAGCCGGCATCACGTTCCGGGCGATTATGCTGCACTGTAACGACTTCGTTGTTTCCCCCATCTTCCGTGCTCTTATCCGATACACCTAAATCCCTCAAGACATTGGCGATGCCCCATGCGTAGTCAAGCTCAAAGTAATAAGGTCGAATCCGATCCACGGGAACATCTTGCCAGCCCCATTTATTCAGGTCAGCTATAGACTGATATCAGCATTATTGCATCAGTTCGAGCAGGATCTGCCTACTGGGGTAGTCCTTATACGGGCTCTGTATGAAGGTCCGCTTTGGATCGAAGAATTTAGCGGCTTCTGCGTCCGACGAGCGCATTGCTTGGAGCATGACCTCTCCCTTGCACTTGCAACGTTCGAACAAGGGTATTGGAGCTTCGAGAGGCGGGGGCGCTGGTACTTGTCGCGCTTCAAGCACAGCACTTGCATCTTTGGTGAGACTCTGTGCAAAGATACGACGGGCATCGCAAAAAGCAGCAAGTGCTAAGAGGCCGGTTGCGAAGAATAACTTCATGGTGGGTGGTCGTACTGGAAGGAGCGGTGTACGAGCGATGGGGCTCAATAATGAGAGTTCAGTATAGCGATCGCTCTTCGGCACACGATATGAAAGGTCTAATCAATCAAAACGCACAATGCTGAACGCGGTCCTATCTCCTAGATGACTATTAAAATAAAGCCTAGCCTGATACTGCTTTCTTAGCATTTCGTTACTGCTAGATAATGGTTCTCCTATACACAACCACCATAAGAGTGAAGGTACTAGTCTACATTAGGTATAACGCACTTTCCCGCAACACTTCCACTTGCAACAAAACGACCAAATTCACGTAGTCATTGGCCCAAATTACTCCTCACTGACGGCGATTGGCGTAGGAAGTCCTTCCACCGCCTTTCCATGAGATTCTTCCGCGCCGGCTCGATCCCCTCCCCCTCTCACCGCGCGTTTGCTTGAAAACGTCAACCGAAGCACGGTCCCCACCTCCCACAGCGCCCTTTAAATAACGCTTTTACCCCTCCCTCCGAGACTTCAAGCACTCACATACATTGCTCCTCCCCACCAGAACTACATCAAGCACATCACCATCCACATCCACACCCACATCCACACCCACACTACACAACATGCTCCTCCTAAAGACCGTGTTGGCGGCCTGGGCCATTCTGACTGGCTTTGTGCTTCGGCCGGCCATCGATATGGTGAAGCACGACATTGACCCGGGCCCAGCGTTCAACCTGGTCGTTTTCACGGCAGGTACCATGCTGGCACCCCGTCTCACGCGCACGCACACCCTAGAGCGTGTGCCATCTTCCGCTGCATATCAAACCATCATACCACAACCAGACGAGCTTCTTCGTGAAGTGGTCGTTACGAGAATCGAGAGGGCAGATGGAGCTCCACCGGCACACGAGCGTGACGTGCTCCCGGGGCAGCTTCGCCTCGCTGCCCTCACGATCGCTGCACTCATCACCACAATCATCGTCGGGTTTATCCTTTCCCGCGATGACGACCAACTTCCGCAACCAACCTGGCCGGATATCCCGGATGAGCTCACGAACTTCAACCACATCACGTGGCTGGAGAACAAGATATCGTTTCTCGAGGAGTGTATGAAGTTCAGGAACGACGAGATCCGGCGCGTGCGAGACACAAACGACAACCTCAGGGCAGAGATCAAGACCCTAAAAACCAAAATCCCCACCGCCGTCACTCTCTCCTTCTCGCCCATGACTGTCATGGAGACTGTCCCGTCCCCCGCAGCCACTAAGCCCACTCTCTCCTTCTCTCGCATCTCTGTAATAGAGATCACACCGTCACCGTCACCGTCACCGTCACCGTCACCGTCACCGTCACCGTCACCCGCACCCACAACCCCGACACCCTCGACTTCTCCATTTGCGGTCGAGGCCCCCGGATCTCCTGCGGTTGAGGCCTTCGGGTCTCCCGCGGTTGAGGCCCCGGGGTCTCCCGCAACCTCGACTCCGACGCCTTCAATTGCCTCGGATCCTCAGCACTGCGGTAGTACGCAGTGCGAGATCTGCGGAAATGAAGACCACGCCGAGGACACATGTCCAGAGCGGATTTGCGACTATTGCAACGGCAGTTGCAATAGGGACGACTGCGTTCTTCTCAAGAACGACGAGACTCCAGTTCCCGCACCGGCGGAGCTGACCAGGAGTCAGAAGAAGAGCCTCAAGAGGAGGCAGAACATGAAGGCAGCTGGCAGGACGAGGACCAGGAAGAGGAAGCAGAAGGGTGGTGAGGAGGGCGGAGAGGAGGGCGGAGAGGAGGGTAGTGAGGAGGGTGGAGAGGAGGGTGAAGAGGAGGACGTCTAGATGTAGGCAGTCACGGCTTGAGATGTCAATCTCGCCGGCTGCCTGCATCTACGACTGTAGATAGAGCGTTGATTTGGACGGAGGCGGGGTTGAGAAGCAGTAGTGTCGGCTTGAGGCGCAAGCCTCGCCGGCCAGCTGCTTCTGTTCAACGTGGTCCAGGCAAAGGTGCCGGTTGTTTGTAGCTAATTGACTTTTTCTCTCCATGCTTTCGCAACAAGGATCAAGAAATTTGCATACTAACTAGACTCAAAGGTAGGGTGGGCTACCTTCTATTATGTCCTCTTTCTCATAGATGCTTCAGCCAGTATACGCCACGGCACTACTCACCTACTTTGATTAGTAGCTTTTACGCTCATGTTATACCCGGAGGTTCGCTTTGCGCATGAGTCACCACTGACAATTGCCCGTGTTAGAGAAATAGATAGAAGATTTAGTCTAGCTCCTCTATATAGTATCGCAAGTCTTGTGTTGCGGGGCGTATCAGCATGCAGTTAAAACCTTTGCCCTCCGTTAACTGGTTATTACTAGAAAGACTGATTAATATAATAAGTAGTATACATTTATCCTACTTTAATTAGCAACTAGGCACGCTAACTACATTCTCACTAATGGCTTTTAGTTTAAATGTGATGTTGGGGGAATAAAGTCACTTGCTATAGCATTCTCCTTACATTGTGTCGCTTTCGTTCTCTCGCTGTGCATGCCCCTTCTATAGTCTAACCTTAACAGCTCATGTCTATATCTAACTGCAACAATAGGGATTAGAGCGACGTCTTGTAGGGTATACGGATGAGGGCAACGTGTTCTATGTGCTAGTACGAGAATCGAACGGAAAGGGTTCGAATGTAGTTCGCTTCTGACTATTTTAGCGCTGTGGATGTAAACATATAGTAGATACGCAGCAGAGTGAGACTTATTGATTATAGTACGTCGACACTTCGTGGTAACATTGTTCTAAAACCCGTATCTGAAGAATGCCAGCCTTCAGTGTACCATGGCGAATAGAACCGTGTCGCTTGCGCTTATTACACTTGCACATTATTCTCAAGCGTCTATTTACAACCACAAGCCCCCAATGCCATAATAGCAGTACAAAGTCATGTTTAGAGCTGCAGCGACATCCTAATCCGAGTATTTACTAGGTGTTAATAAGTAAAAGGCACAAAGACTCTGCTTCCCTTCTTCTTGTTATCCAGACACAGCAGCTTCTATCCCTTTTCTTCGTACTCTCATTCTGCAATCAATCATTCGCCACCCCAGTCCATCCAATCCACTCTTTACTTCCAACCCAAGGCGCTACCAAATCCGGCCTCTCCGACTCACGTCCCGCAAAGACGTTATCTAGGCCACTCCCAACGAGTACCAGCGCATCTAGTACGGTATTCAGGTGTAGTTCAAGCTGTGTGTCAACAAGGCCATTGATGGAAATACTCCAACTTCACCATTCAGCCCCGAGAACTTGGGGAATTATCTAGATGCTACCTGTCGTGACTGTTATGCTGCGGGGCCTTCCGGAAGAGAGGGGAATGCACAGAGGGCGTTCCAATACTGGGGTAGGCTTCTATACTACATGATCCGATCTGAGGTGCGTTGTGTGCTGACAGCTTTTAGGCAATAGATACAATCTCCTTTCTCAGGGTGGACAGAAATGCTAAGATGGTGAAGGGTGTTGGCAGTTGTCTAGCCTCCCTCTTAGCTAGGCGTGTTAAGAAAAATCTGCTTGCTTGCTTTACTTAAAGCATTGAGTTGTGCTGTGGCGTGGATAAACTCAGGGCAGCGACGTGTTTCTTTCGACCATTCTTTGTTGCTTTTTGCATCTTCGATACCTACACTCTTTTGGCACTTAATGTATATACTGCTTTTGTTCAATATCTTGAGGTTGTGGAAGTTTAGTCTCATGGCAGAAGAAGATTAACGCTAAGTGCCTTTATGGAAGTTGTGAAGTTCTCATTGATTTGCTCGCTTGATTTACGACTTTGACGTTCCCTATTTGCGCTTCGACATCCCTTTCAGTCTATACTTGGTCACCGGTTGCCCTCGTTTTTCTTTTCCACCTTCTGCTTCTTCGTCGTTTACTTCTGCATCTAGATTATTAGTCTACAGAGCAAGGTAGTCCGGTCCTTTCCATGTTTGAATAGGAGCAAGCTATTATGCTAGGACATTTGTCAATACTTGGTCAAGGACAAGGAGACTGCTGCAAGTATAAACCTTCATGTATGACGTGTGAATGTGTAATGTAGAGAATTCTATCGTAAAGACAGGTATATTTTGTTTGTCTTTAGACATGTGCTAGGTGAAAAGAATCTATAGAAAAACAGCACACAAGGAAGGTAGTCCGCCCTACCTTCTGCAATGCTCAAATGGGGTATCATAAAAGAAGTCACTGACACGTTGAGAGTTGGTACGTCCAAGCAAGGCGAGAGTGGTATATAAGAACAGCAAGTACAACACAATCATAAAAACCCTCGAGAAGTCGCATCTAGCGACCCTATGCACCCTTATTGATGATATTGAAAGGGAGACAACAACATGATTACCTGGAAATTGGACTTATACGACCTACCGGAACACGCCCGACCCCCTACTCGTATTCCACTGATCCGGCTGATGCTGTTGTGCAGCTTGATACCCGAAGTATTGATTAGTAGGCCACACGAAATCTCGACTATACGGATTCGTTGCCTCTGCTGTTGGCGTCAAGCTCGTATTCATTGGGTTTGTTTGTGACTGTTGTGAATGATGACCCGAGTTGGAAGTCATGTTCTGCGAGGACATTGGCCGATTGAGGCCGTACGGATTGGGACCTTGATTGCCAAAGTGATTAAACTGTGGTGATTGCAGTTGCTGTTGAGGGTCTTGAAGCTGTTGTGCGGTATTCTGGAGTTGTTGGATAGCTTGCTGTGGTTGGGTACTGCGCATCTGTAGTTGCTGCTGTTGATGGTTGCTATTTTGCTGCTTGTGCTTGTGCTGGCGCTGCGGGGGATGTGCCACCGATTGGGGTTTTGCATCGGATGCCGGCTGCGATTGTGCAGGTGGGGGCTGGATAGCGGGTTGCCGATTCATTTGAGGTGTTTGCGATGGAGTGATGGACGTCCGTCGCTTCTCATCCTCAAGTTCTTGTATTCGTGCTTTTGCCTCTTCCAACTCCCTTTTCATCCGCTCAAACTCGGATAACTCGTTGTTCGCAGCTTGAGCCTGCCGTATACTTTCTAGGGGCTCGGAGGCAGAGGGCCTCCGGTCTTCGGCCATGTCCGAGTAGAAACATTGTCTCTTCTTGTCGATGCAAGTCTGGCATATGGGTCGTGTGCCATCGCACTATGGATGGGTTAGCACTGCTGACCTCGATGCAGCTTAGGATACATACTTTGGTTTTCTTCGCCTTGCAGACGTCACAACTATTCCTCGGCCTCTTTCGAGGCTGCTGCGGTTGCTGCTGCGGAGCTGGAGGTTGCGGTTGTTGTGGTTGCTGTTGCTGTTGCTGTTGCTGCTGCTGCTGCTGCTGCTGCTGCACTGGCCTGTCCATCGTCGCGATAGGAGCAGATGGGGGTGGAGGCGGAGGCGGAGGGCCATCTGGCTGTGCGGGCTCAGATGGTATGTCGCGACGAATCAGATCGAGCAAATTGACAAGACTCTCTTGCCGTAAGTCGCTCTCAAGGGATGTCGGCGATTTGAATTCTTCTGATGCCTTCTTTTTCTTCTTCGGCTTGGGCGGAACATTGGGGTCTGTTTCCGGTCTCGCTGTCTTGGGCCGACCCTGCATCCTCTGCAGTGCGTCAGGGTCGTGCTCCTGCAGGAACTTGCGCCGCTTTGAGTCCTTGCGTGGAGCTGGGGCGCGCTCCTCGTATGTCTTGTGAATGGGCACGTGCTTGTAGAAGACGTCCAGCGTCTGCTTGCTGGCGGAGAACTTGACCGACAGGACGCCCTTGCAGTCAAAGACGGGCTTTGTCGCGCGCTTCCCCAGCATCGCACCCTTGCCATTTGCGGCGCGGTCCTTATTGAGCAACGAGTCGTTGCAGTAGTACGAGAAGCGGAAGGCGTCGTCCTCGCGGCTGTTCCAGCAGTTGTGGAAGCTGTAGCGGTAGCCGTCCACCTTCTGGATCGAGTCTACGCAGCACTTGGCAATCGCGCGCTGCTTCCTCATCTTCTCCTTGGGGTCTGCCGTGGGCTGCAGGGCGTCGAGGATGTTCATGGAGACTTTGGGCTGCTCCGCCTTCTTCCCACCACTGCTGCCGGTGCTACTCCCGGCGCCATTTCCATGCGCAGACGGGTCTGAGGCGCTCGATGACTGGAAGCCCGACAGTGAGAGGGCGATGGCGGGGTCGGACACGTCCTGGTAGGCGTGCGGCGGGCTGTACTGCTGCTGGATGGCGTGTGCAGGCTGGAAGCCCGGCGGGGCGTCGCTGTGCTGGGCGAACTGGGACTGCGGGAGCGGCGCTGGGGGAGATCGCTGCTGCTGGTGTTGCTGGCGTTGCTGTTGTTGCTGTTGTTGTTGCTGCTGCTGCTGCTGCTGCTGCTGTTGCTGTGGAGGGGGCGCGTGTGCCTGCTGCTGCTGCTGTTGTTGCGGCGGCGGCGGCGGGGCGGCGACGAGGAAGCTCGCACCTATCCAGAAGGACAATTGGCACTCGGTGTGCTCGGGCTCGTCGGGCGGGTGGGCCAGATACTCGCGCAGTGACGTCTCGAACTCGTCAATGTTGGCGATGGATGGGTACGGCACCGTCTTCGCGTTCGGGTCGCGCGCCTGGCGGCCGCGGGCGAGGTGCACCGGACCAGCGTTGTAGATGCCGTCCTGGGCGTGCTGGAAGTTGCTGACCTGGACGGGGGCAGAGTGAGAGTGAGGATGAAGATGGCTCTCCATGCTGGAGGTGGAGACCCCAGTCGGTCAATCGATACAGCTAGAGTAATTCTGGGTGTGTGATGGTAGTAGGATTAGAGAGGTTGAGCACCAACAGACTCGCGACTGCCTCACCGCCTCTTCGCACCTGCCCGCCAGCGATGTGACAACACACGCATCCCACACCACTTCATCCACTTCACAGCGGAAGCCGTCCATGATCGCATCGACCGCCAACCGGCCTCTTCATGTGTGCTATCACAGCCTGTCTCGACCCTCCTCGAGTATATGGCACGACCGTGATAGCCCGCCGGGCCTGCGGGAATAGCAGGCTCTCTAATGCTTGCCTGATACGAGGTTACGAGGTATTCAGTACATGTCTTCGCCAATTCCGTTCGAGTATTCTCACTGGACTGGTGGCTTTAGTAGACAAAGCATCTTATTTCATTAAATTTGCATCTATCAAATACTCGAGTAGGAGTATCACAATCAACTTCATATGCTACACTATAGAACTGATGTGCCATGTCTACAAGAAAAGGCTTCTTCCCCGTGAGTTCCTTGAGACAACACCACCTCCGCTACAATACTCCCCCAGGGCCCATCCTATCTCTTGCGCACCGGCCTCACTTTCGATCCGATCTATCCGTCCCGTTCCCAGCCCTACCCTCAGCCCTACCCCCAAAACCCGCTCCCATACTTACGAACACCATCCTCAATCCGTTCTATCCGTCCAACTCAGCCTCACCTCCCGTCCGCTTTAGTTACTGCAAATGTTCTTCCGTGCGTGCTCGGCCCCCCCTATGGGTTACAGAGCATAGGGCTGAGCTATTTTAGGCCGTAATGTCAGCCTTACCCAGGCCCAGTCCAAACGTTTGGGGACAGACGTATGCATGCAAGCGTGAGCAAGCTTATTATTACCTCGACTCGTTCCCGTATGCCCCTCACATCATGCCGTCTCCTCAGATATATAATCCCGCTCGATCCCCGACTCCGACTCCTCGCCATTGCACACCCAAGTCCTCTAACCCCATCAGCCACTTTCATCGAGCAAGTTCATCACCTGATTACGTGTTTGGGGGTTGAAAACCAGGGTCGATGGGGCCAAAATGTTGTTGGGAATACTGGGTTAACTAAGAAAGCTACCAGGGATGATGGTTAGTAAGTGTGTATGATGGAAGTGGAGACGCCGAGAGAGTAGGACTACATAATAGAAGGGGTAGTAGTTGACAAGATAATAGATTAAAAAAGAAAGGCTACAGACACGACGCGCACAGCACTGTCGACCATCCTTCCAACCCATGGTACACATTAGGTCCTAATCATTCCAATCATCAAGCAAGCCTCAACAGATCAAAAGCGCCAATCAACCTTCATCCCTTCCCAAACAGTGGTATCGATCTGAAAGCAAAGTCTTCCCAGCCCCAACCCCAATCCCAACCGGAACCGAGAAAGAAAGTAAAGAAAATCTAAAGGAGGACAGAATAAAGAGCTAGACATGAATAGTGGGTATGGCTTGTCGAACATGTGGTGGTAGAAGTACAACAGTAAAAAAGTCTTTGATCGCATCTCAGTATACGGCTCCCTTCGATCCAACGCTTGGCCTCGATAGGGCGTGACAGAAAAAAAGAGAGGCATTCAGCTTTTCCTAAACCCAACCCAAACCCGACAAGAAGAACAAAAGTCAAAAAATCGCAAGCATGCAATTAACCCATGAACTCCCCGATCTCCTGCGCACTCATCGACATGGTCGTAGGAGGAGCGTCGGTAATGTTGTCGGGACACCACGGCCCCCTCTCCTCGGTCGTCGCCCCATGCAGTGCCTCACTCCTCTTCAGCGTCTGCACATCGAGGTCCGTAACATAACTCTTCCCGTCGGGAAGCTTCATGCGGACCTCGAAGTCTTGGTCGAGCATCATGTCGTCTTTCCACAGCCTGCGCTGGCCGTCGTAGACACAGAGGACGCGTTTCTTCATCTTCATCTTGTCGGTCGGACAGCCCCAAGAAACGGGGTAGTTTTTGCGCTTCTTGCGCCCCGACCCTGAGATTGCCACGCCTCCCTTGGAGAAGGTGAGGCCGGCCCGAGGACCACTCTTCGCTGTTTTATGTGCGTTGGCGGTAGAGGTCTTCGTCACTTTGGATGGATTGCCACTCCCAGGCTGCGAGATGACACCCCGGGAGTGTGCTAATTGTCAATGCGGTTTTGACTTGATGGCGCCCTTGCCCGATCGGGGGCGGCGCACACCATAAGTGTCGTCATTAGCGTCGTCGACATCGACCTCTTCCTCTGACGCGTCTTCGTCTTCTTCATTGTAGGACGGGACAGTGTACTCGACGCTGTTTGAAAGGCCGTTTCGGTCAAGTGTCTGTGTGACATCCTTGTCCTCGGCAACGGAAGTGAGGAGGCGTTGGTTGATGGCCTCGCTGGGGTCGGCTTGCTGGACAACGCGAAGGACGCAGTCGTCGAGATGCTCGTAGAATTCCTGGGCGTTGGCGAAGGTCACGGAGCAGGTAGAGCAGGTTCCAGCCATGGATTGTGCACCAGTGTATGCCTTGCGACCGGTTGGCGACTTCTTACGGCTGTTGGGAGGATTTTGCTCCACGCCGTGGACTGAGGTGAGATGTCTCTTGAAGACATCAGCACGATTGAACGACTTCTCAGCGGCTGAACCAGAGCCGGGGCAGAAACCGCACACCATGGTGCCTTTGTAGTGCGTTAGGGTGTGGCGGTTCTTGTCGTACTTCCTTGCAAAGCCCTTGTGGTGGTACTCGCAAGTGGCGATGGGACACTTCTCGGGCCGCTCATTTTGGTGGGTAAGCATATGCGCCTTCAAGTCCTTGAAGCTACGTCCGCATTCGGGTAGGGGGCAGAGACCCTTTTCACGCGTCTCGTCGTCGACTTCGTAACTGCTTCCACTCTTGCGGCTAGTTCCAGAGTGTTGTGAGTGGAGGGAAGCATCGGACCGTCGTCTTTGGCCGTTGTGGACAGGATATGGTTGAAAGCGCCGAGTGTCGAGGTAGGTGGACGGTGATTGGGATCCGCGCTTGAGGTTTCTTGATCCCGAGCGCTGACTGTGGGACGAAATGTGGGACAGTGCAGGCGAGGGTGGATGGTCGGTGACGCCAAAGTACGGCGAGTGCTGTGTTGGCGAGTGATGAGTGCGGATTTCGGGATATGGGGAGGGTGGACCGGCGTAGGAAAGAGGATTTCCGAATTGTGTCAGGTTGGGATCTGGCTTGATGTTAGCTTCTTCTTTTTCTTCTTGTCGTGTGGCGGTCGCAACAGAAAGAAGCTTGGAAGAGAATGGACAAGACGATTCGTAAGAAGAAGAAGAAGAAGAAGAAGAAGAAGAGACGTGCAGTAGCATCTTGGATATCGCGAGGGAGGACTTCATTCGAGAGATGCGAGTATCTGCGACTTGCAGATGCGCGAGACTTTGAAGAAGCCGACCACTGCGCGGATGCAGGAGTAGTCGGCGATCTAACTACATTGCTGTGGGAGGAATCCAACTGATACGCAGAAGGAGATGCGACGAACAAATACGACTTGACTTCTGAAGAAACTAGAGGAGACTCACCCACACAGCCGGGAACTTTGACCTGTTCGACCATACCGTACTCGAAGCCAAGACTGTTAGGCATGGGGTTCCAGGGTTCGGTGAATTGCGGGTTGAGTGATGGCGAGCCCATCGCAGAGGACGACACTGATGCACAGGACTCGGATGAGGCTGAGAGCACGGGTGGCGGGTCGTGGAAAGAGTGTGATGCCGAGTATGGCGAGCCAGTGGGACTAAACTGTTGGAATGGTGCCTTGACACCCTCTGCAATGGCGTCGTAATGAAACTGAAGATGGTGGGGTCGGGGAGCTTCTGTAAGGGTGGACATGGACTCATACGGCGCACTGAAGGTGGGGTCCATGGTGTATGAGTTCGAGGAGGGCAGAAAGGGTTGTGATGTGGGCAGGAAGTCAAGCTGGTCCTCGTTGGAGTAAAGCTGGAAATCGTGAGGCATGCTGGCAGCAGAATATGGAAGATAATCGACCATGGTGAGCAGCGTGAGCAGCGTGGCAGAGAGGGTGCAGGAATAAGATATACTGCGGCGCTGTCCCTTTACCAACAGTCAGCATAAGCAATAAAGCTAGACAGGGGAAGCTTACCTTGAAACGATGGATCACCCGTCGCGGCTTAAGGCTGGAGCCGTCGCACGGGTCGGCGAGGTTGGATAGTTGGTGCTATTGACAGTTTACGAAACGAAAGTTCGGGGGTGGCCGACAACTCGGTAGCGAAGGTCGGGGCAGAGGGCCGGTATGGTGGAGATGGATGGCGTCGCCGTGTCTTCGAGACCAGGCACCAGCAGACGTCAGACGGGGAGAAGGTTGCAAGTGCTGATCGGAGGCCTGGAACGGATTCAGTGTTGCTCGGGGGCGAAGGTTCTACATAAAGGCTTCTTCAGTGTCATGTCGACGGCCCCCGTCAAAGCCACAAGCGCACGGCTTGCACCCTTGCTGGGCCACGACCGGGCTGCACGGATGGCGGTAGGATGGCGGTAGGATGGCGGTACGGTGAATCCACGCTAGGGCGGAAAATAATGAAAGGCACTCGTGCGTTTGCGAACCTCCATCGCCCAAGCCGACCAGAGCACACTGAGTGCGGTGAGCGCGAGGCTCGGCGCTCCACAATATGCAGTGTGTCCTGGACGCTATACCGCTCTCGGCCGGCGTATGCGGCGACGGGCGAATCAGAGGCGGCGAGCGGGACCCGTAGCCCGATCCCACCCAACCTAGCCATCGTACGCGAAGCTAGACCACCGCTTCAGTCGGGGAGCTTCTGTCGGGGAGCTTCTGTCGGGGAGCCATGGGGCCGCCGCACCGCTGATTCGCGATCTCTCGCTTTTCGCTGGCTCGCCGTGCGTGGCTGGTGGGAGGAGCCATTGTCCGCACGCAGTTAGACGGCCATGGAGTAGCAGTGTACGCCCAATCACGACGCCCGCACGGAGCACAGCCTCACGCGGTCCTGCTCTGCCACCATCAAGCTTCTCACTTCACCGCGTCGACGCACCCCTGGCCCTCTTCCCCTGCGACAATGACGCAGCTAGCCACCACCTCATCTCCATGACCAACAACAGACAGATGCGTCCCTGGCGAGGACCTCACCGCCGCCGCCGCCGCCTGCACATGTGTGTAGCCTGCAACGCAAGGCTGCCTCACGCGGGATGCTCCGCGTTGACACCGCAAGACGCTACGGTGAGCCATCGAGATGCCATCCCAAGCCGATCATACAGATGACTGCTGCAGCGGAGCCAGGTCCGTGACTTTGACTTCTCCGCAACAGGTCCGTGTCCCCCGTTCTTCCTCGCAACCTCAAGGCGTGGGGTGGTCCTGTTCAGTGTACCGCATAGTCTCGTACAAGTGGTGTGGGCTAGTCCCGATATAGTTAGGCTCTTTATCTAAGGGCCTATAGGATAGCTAGGATTAAGGGTTGTGGGGCGCTTATCGTTAATTTTAAGCCTTCGCAAGTCTCTAAGAGCACGTTAATACATCTAAAATACTAATATTACTACGTAAATTAAGCCTCTAAGATAGCAATGAGTGATAGCTAGGTCGTCTGTAAGCTCTCTCGCGAGTAGGGACTCTTAGAGGCCTCTGGTGTGTGTGTACCGTATCGGGACTAGCCCACACCACTTGTACGAGACTATGCGGTACGCGATAGAAGTCAAACTGCACCGCCACAGGTCGTATCGGACGCTAATTATAGCGAACGCGAGAGAATACGACAAGCATGACCCTGCCGGTTCGTGTTTATTTTGGACGGTCGGGTGGCTGCCACTACGACGAGCTTGGTTTGTTTCGCGAACGTGCTCATCGCTCGTAATGAGAATGAAAACACACACCACCGTCGGCTCGTGCCTGACCGGATATCGAGGTTGTGCAGGACTTGTCTCGTCTCGTGTGCCTGTAGCCTGTAGCCTGTGGCCTGTGGCCTGTGGCCTGTAGCGCAGTGCCGGCTTTGCGAGGTGATTGGCAAAGCCAGAGTTGCCATCTATTAACGGACTTGTTGAGCGCTTCTGAGCGAACTTCATCTTATTAACCGTAAGCATCGGTAGCATATTACGCCGCACCCACGGGCAGTATCTAGAAGATTCAGGGGAAAGTGTGGTTGTTTCAGACTAGCGGCACTTTAGTCTGTGAAGGTGTTGGTGTTCGCATTCGCAATCGTTCGCAATTCGCAATTATTCGCAATTATTCGCAGCCATGCCAACCAACGCGTGTCTAGTGCGTCAAAGCCTAAAGGGTGGTGGCCGGCCGGCTTCATGCCCATCTGAGGACCCTTGGTAGCAGAGGTTCTAGAAGACTACACAAAGGAGGGGCACAACAGCTTGGTACGTGGTGCATGGCCCAAAGCCACAGCGACGGGTGATCCGCAAAAGACTGGCGGTACCAATATTGTGGTCTGGGCCGCATGTTCTCAATCACGATGGAATCTATTCGTGAAAGCTGTCCATGGCGTCTCGTACCAAACAGGTGGTCCTTGTTTGACAGTTGACTCGGCCCTTCCCATGATACAATTCCTCCCGATCTGGTTGGCAGCGTACCCGGCGTATCGGATTCGCGGACCCACCCCCGCCCGCCATGCGAATCCGCCAACTTCTAACCGCAAGAGGAGGTCCATAGTTCTACATGCATACAGAAATTCCCATGTCCTCAACAGGGGGGGAATTGGGGATGCCAAGTATCTATCGCGTTACATAAACGCGGCCAAAGTGCTCGCAATCTTGAACATGCTTTTGTTGAACTTCTCATCGCCTGTTGCCGTGGTCTGATCTCGCCGATAATGGTCCATCTCCCCGCCCGAACGCCGTGGAGGCTTGCGGAAATCAAGGTTGGGACATGGCGCGTGGGAGGAGGTCACGTTTGCGCCCCGGTCCGTCTGGAGATGTTTAGGGTGGCTTAAGTCGCCGACCCAGGTCACGGCAATGTCCGTGGGCGCAACCTTGAGAAGAAGATAGCAGTGTTGGTGGCTTTCGGGCTCTGAAAAAGCAACTAGACCTGCACCGTCTCCGCCATGCGACTAGGACAGTGAGTCTAGACACATCCTCGCCTACCCCGGCACAAGATGCCCAGGTTGGCTGTTGGCTGTCGACGGTGTATGCACGTCGGCATTCGTTCGTCTTTGTCGACGCAAATCCGATCACTCATACACAGACTGACGAGGCAAGGCAGAAAACGAGAGCGAAGAAATGAGCACCAGGAACAACAGAGACCAGATCCAAAGAATGTATCAAAGAAGCCACAACCCTACAAACTGCAACAATAAGGGCCCAGCATACTCACCCGTTAGCACTAGAGCATCAACCCCCACTCCCACTCCCACTCCCACTCCCATCATCCTACCTCCTCCTCTGTGCCCGATATATCACCCTTGATAACCCATCAACGATTATCCCACCCAACTCCTCATTCGCCTCCTGTTCATCCATACTGAGCGCCTTGCCCACTTCGTCCAGAATATCCTTCAACTGTTTTTGAAACCATTGACTACGACACAATCATCATCAGCATTTGCAAAGACCAACACGGGCGTTGATTAGGTAATATTTGGGAGGGCTATGGAGCTTTTCACTCAGCCTGCGCCTCCACAGTTCTTGCTTCCCAATCCTCCGACTCTTGCGCGCCAGATCGCTCGCCTAGGGACGATGGTTGTTCGCTCGTGGGCGAGGCGACGATACCGGCAGGCGGGACAAAGGCATCGCCGTCCTCGGTGTCTAGTTGCATGAGGAACGTCTCCCAGATCTCGATGAGCTAGTCTAGTTAGCGCGCGAACCATGTATAGATGAAATAACCTAGCTTACCTCTTTCTGTGCCTCCACAGCGCTCTCCAAGTACGTCTCCACGCCAGACTTGAAGTCCTCCACCTTCTCCCTTTCAAACCGTTCCAGCTCGCCCCTCATCAACCGACCCATGTCCTCAAACAACAGCCTCGCTTGGTGTACCCGTCGTTCGGCATCGGCGACATCGGCGCCGAGTTGATTCAATCGATCCTGCTGTGACCTGCCCTGCCTAAGGAGCTTGTCCTGGGTAGCCTTACGCTTCTGCAACTCAGACTCGGCCGTATGCCAAGAGTGATAAGCCTTCTGTCGCTGTAGGAATGCTGTCTTTACCGATCCAATGAGGCGGATGTACTCATCAATGACGATTCCCATCGTGAGCACGTCTTGTTGAGCCTGCCGTTCGTAAAGCTCTCGTATTCTGATCTGGATATCGCACAGACTATCAAGCGGACCAGAAAGAGAGGGCGAAAGCTCAACGGCGGAAAGTGTTTGTAGCGACGCGGAGAAATCGCCGCAAGCTTCTGCGAGACCTTTTCGTTGCGTCACTACAATGTCTGTCGACTTAAGAAGCGCCTTGAGCTGATTCTCTAGCGCATCGAGGTAGACCTTGCGATCATGGAACCACTGTAGAGGTTAGTACTGGAACGCATCGTTTGAATTGGAACATGTAAACACATACGTCATCGTGCTCCACGAACTTCCCAGTGCTGCTGCCGAGCATCGAGCCGAACATGCCCTTGCTCTCTCCAAGTCCAGGGTCCTTCCTTTCCTTGTTCTTGATGTCAACATTGAAGGCTTCGCTCTCGAGGAAAAGCTTCAAGTCGCCATCGTGCTGCAGTGTAGCATGCGCGGCGGTCTTGTTCAACATGCGCTCGAGCGCAGCCCGCCTCGACTCAACAAAGTTGGCATCGAAGCGACCCACAGCCTGCTTCTCCGGCGGCGGGGGAATGATGATGCCCGGGTTGTTGTTGTGCAGCTGGTTGTATAGCCAAAGGAAGTCACGGTAGCGGCGGGACACGTTGAACTCGGGATTCCGGTAGCCTTTCGAGGTAGTCTGAAGCCAAGTGTTAGCATATAAGTTTGTTTTCTGGAGATGGCATTACAATACCTTAGTCGTGACCGAGTATTCCGTATGGGAGCTCGTCAAATCTCCAACCTTGTGCGGGTCTCCGACGTAGATTGTGAAGGTTGGCTTTGATGCCTGCTCCACGCTGACACTCGGCTGCATCTGTCGCTGGAGCGCGCCAGCATTCGCAGGTTGCACGGGAGGCGGCACTCGTGGGATGCGCGGCGACTGTTTGTCCTGATCGTCCTCTTCCAAGTTCACAGAGTCCATCAAACCAGACAGGTTCGACGTCGATGTACCGGGGGTTGGATGGGGGCTTCGGCCAGCGGACTCTTTCTGCGGGGGGGCCGGCGGACCTTCTGGAGCTGATGGCGGCGTGGGAGCGCCCAGAGGACCGAGGGGGTCATCCACGGCTTCGAGCTTGGTGGCCTGCCCCCCATATTGCCGCCTTCGGGGCCCTCGTCCAGCCGGCGAGCGCGGGGCGGCGGAGACGTTTTGGGCGGAGCTTGCGGTGGACTGTGGCGGCGCCGAGTTCTCTGTCAGGAATTAGAGTTGCCAGATAGCGGGAACATGGAGCGTGTCGTCGTACCAGCTTCGTCGTCTTGAGCTATCTTCGGGCCATTGTGGGATGATGGGCTCGATCGCGAGGGCACGTCTGCAGCAACGGTTAGTTTGGCGGGATAGTCTGAGGTGTTGCAGTGCTTACCTCCCCACGGAGAGCTCTCTTCTTCGCCGAGATCCATTGCGCTGGCTGTTTAGAAAGCTGGTGGTGATGTTGAAGGTTGCGATGCGCATATGCATGCTCCAGCGACTTCCGCCCGCTGTCTTGGCGCAAGCCTTCCTCGATTAAGCGTGCGTTCGCGCAGACGACGTCACCCGCACCGCATATCTACAGTATGTATAATTTCCTTTTCGAGACACGATTGACTTCTAGGTGGCAATCTATCTAATCGGCTTCTATCTGGCATTCCCGCACTGCATCTTCAAAGGCTTGACTTTCCCACAGCCGCCTTTCCATGTTCGCATGTATAACAAATCTTGCCTGTACCCACAACGTCAGCATACCATCAAGACCCAGCAGACCAAAGCATCAAAAACTCACCGTCCTCACCCCTCATTACGCCCCTCGTCATACCCATCCGTTTTCCCAGATGCACGACCTCACTCTCTACCGTGACCCGCGCGCCCTCCTTTACCGGCCTTATATATGTACAATTCAGCGTCCGACTCACATTCCCTGTATCCCAAAACCCTTTCTTCGCAGTCACTGCAACTGCTGTACTGGTACAGATATCAAAGATCAGGGCCACGGCACCGCCGTGTAACGACCCTGACATGTTGCAGAGGGAGCGCGGAACGGTGAGCGAGAAGACCGTCTTAGCGTTATGGGGGTTTGACGGGGTAGGATCAAAAGTTGCCGACTCAAGCATCATTACGGAGGGGAGGATGGAGTCATGGCCCTGTGTGAAGACCGCGTTAGGTGGGCTGGAAGAGGCGAGTGGCTCCGAGACAGCGACCATGAGGAGAGAAGACGTACGCCGTATTCCTCCATAGCCACCAAATCAAAGTACTTCTGGATCTTCTGCATTGGCGTCAGCCCAACGCCGCCATCTGCGGTTGTCTGCTTTGCGCGGTTGCTCATAGTGCTAGCTTCGACGGCGGTGGTTTTGTGGCAACTATACGGGATCGGATAGAAGAGTGAGAAGCAGAGAAGCTCTATTATATCATCACTCCAAGTATTACCTACCGTCCAAGTTCACGTCGACAACGCCTGCCTCCTGGACCTCGGCTCATCGCGTGGGGGAGACCCTTGCACGAGATCTGCACTAAACTGCTTTCGTTCCAACTCCAGAGTTTCTCGAAGCTTTCTGCCGCGACATTTTTGATAATACTCCCAATATACAGCCCACTCCCACCATGGACGCCTCTATCGTACTCCGCCAACTACTTCGGACTCCGTCTACCTACCGGACCCTTCTCACCGTACCACCGCGTCCGCAGTGCCAATCGCGTACCCTGTCCATCGCCCTTCACCCAATCCCTCACCCCCGCCACTTAACCGTCCCCCGAATTCTGCAACCGTCATTCTGGTCCTCCATGATCCCACGCCCTCTCCGCGAGTCTTCGTCTCTCTCCCCACATCGCGGCTGGAACCCTGCGACACCCTATATCGTCCTCGGACTGCTTGTCGGCAGCCAAGCGATACAAATATTATGGCTAAAGCAGGAGAGAGGGCATGAGCTGAGGAGGGCGGAAGCGAAAATTGGAATCTTGAAGGAGGTCATTGAGAGAGTGAGAAGAGGGGAAGAGGTTGATGTCGAGGGCATGTTAGGGACAGGCAAGGAGCAGGAAGAAAGGGACTGGGCTGAAGGTGAGTCCGGCGGGTGTTTGATAGAGGACGTGCATATGGATGAGGGCTAACAACTCGACAGTCATGAAGCAGATTGAGAAGGAGGAGAAGCTGTTCACACCGAAACAGCAGAGGAAAGCTGCGCGGGAGGCTGCTGCCGCCGCCGAGGAAACTAAACGGGCGGGACAGGCTACAGAAGAGGTGGTGGAAAAGAGTGCTGAAGAACCGGCACAGAATGGCCAGGACAGCATCAAGGTTGAAACAATTTCTGGCGCGAAGTTTTACTAAAAAAAAGACCCTATTTCAATTGTATACATCCAACATCTCCACAACCTATTCCTTCTTCGGCGGCGTCCCCCTCGCCAATCCAAAGCACTCCGCCATCCCAAAGAAGATATCAACAGAGTTGTACACACCCCCAAACTTCTCTTGGCATGGTCCCATAGCAAACACCGGCACATCAGTAAGAGAATGTACTCCTTGATCATTGTTCACCGGCAACGTCCCATTTAGCAACAACCCACCCTTGCCATCCTCAGAAGTAGCATAGTAGTCGGAAGACCCATTGACCAGCTCCGCCGCCGGCTTCCTTGGGCCGTCCTTATGCACACTCCAGTTCTCGCGATGATCCGGGTCAGCCATCAGACCTTGGAAAAGGGTATATCGCGGGTCCCAGTTCTTGGGGAAGTTGCTGTCGGTATAGGTCAAATTTCCAGTGTTCTGGTACTGAGAGAGACCCGAGTTCTGGTAGGTGCCGATAGCATTACGTTTCTTGCGGTCGACATTTTGCGCTGCGAGATAGCGCGTGTCGACGCTGCCCATAACATCAAAGCCGTGGCCGTGATCGGCGGTGACGAGGACAAGGGTTTCTTTCAGGCAATCGGTTTCATTGAGCTTTTGCACCGCGGCCTTGATGGTGTCGTCAAGTTCAAGGAGTTCGCCGAGCGCACGGTCATAGTCTAGCACGTGCATCATTTTGTCGATAGACGCGGCTTCGCTCATGAGAAACCATCCTTTGTCGCCTGAGCGCGAGGAGAGAATATCGATAGCTTTGAGAGTCATGTCTTTGAGGCCAGGCTGGTCGAGAGCGGGCTTCTTGTCGCCAGCAGGGGAAAGGGATTGGTTCAAGTTGTCGCGGTACACGTTGCGGTCAAGCCATTTGGCCATGTTGGACACACTGAAGACGCCCAGAGCGCGCTCATTGTTGGGGGCAGCGAGGAGTGAAGTACGATTCTGAAGTACTCGGTAACCCTTCTTCGCGAACTCGTCATAATAGGTCTTGTTCTGGTAGGTGACACCTCCGAGGGCAGGAGAGTAGAACTGCTCAGCACCACCTCCAAACAGGACATCGGGGCCACCCCACTTCGTCCAAGTGTAGTTGGTGATACCATTGAGGTAAGAGTCAACAACAGCACCATACTCGCTACGAGCGCGTGTGTGGGCTGTCAACCCGGCTGGCGTAGCATCGGCGAGAAAAGCAGTGGAAACAATACCGACGTGTCCACCCGTAAGACGATGGAAGATCTCTGCAATTGTCTCTACTTTGGGATCGTCAAAGGGGCTTTTTGAAGAGTCGGCGTAAACTCCAAGGCAGTTCACCGTTGATTTATGCCCCGTGTATAATGCGGAAGCCGAGTTGGCCGAGTCAGTGATGAAGCTGTCAATCGAATGCGTCATTTGATGGCCTAAAACCGGGAACTTGTCCATCTGCATCTTGGACTGATATTTGCCGTTGATACTTTTATGACCGATCAAGCGTGCTGCCGTTATCATGTCTGAAAATACGAAGTCAGTCGAGACTTCACATGCCGACCACGAGAGGCTTACTGGTGGTCATTCCGTCGCCAATGAATAAGATGATGTTCTTGGCTTTGCGTTCTTCGACCAAATCACGGACTAACCATGTCGCTTTGGTAGAACTCCCATTGTTGTAGTTCAAGGTAGCCGTGTACTCGCCAGGTTCATATAATGCGATTCTACGATAGGCTTTCGATCTCACGTCCACGATTGAAGGTGTTTTTAAGTCCTTGGCGAACAGGTCTGCAGCACTGTTAGCCTTTCAAGAACATTTGGGCTGGAATCCACTCACCCTCATACCAGTCAAAGGTCCAGTTCTCAAGCTTAGACTCCTGAACACCCAAGAACTCCGTGACTAGCTTCGGAGCACCATCACCCTTTGCTATTGTGAAAGTAAACTTCTCGTCTGGAAGGAGACCGATAGCTTCGGAACCATTCTTGGGTGCATGAACCTCCAATCGAATGTCGAAGTACTGGCCAGCGAGGAAATCGGCTCTAGACAGAGTAAATAAATCATCATACGCTTGACAGAAGTCGAAGACTTACTGATCAGGTGGCAATATGCAACCTGGAGTTTCTTTAGCTTGATCCTAGTTGCGAAGTCAAACAGCTCACCAAGGGTAGGGCAGGTTCCAAGACGCTGAAATGTCTGCGCAGAAACAGAACTTGCGAACAGAGCTACCACGATACCAATTGCCTTGAAAGATGACATTTCTGAAGTTGTTGAGAAAGAATCAAAAAACGATTCACGATGGGACCGTCTGAATCTTGTGATGGTGTGATGGATATGTACTGGGTAAGAGTAAACTATGAGAAAGGTATAAAGAAATGCAGTCCGCCCCACCTTCTGAATTATGTTGAGGCTGTGTCTACTACCGATGGTATGGTACACCTTTTTATAAGCTCCCAAGCCGCTTGAACTTGCGTGCATAAAAGCTCAACCAAAAACGCTCAGTCTTCCAGTCCTCGTGCATCTCCGTTCGTGCCCCTATAAGCCTAGTGGTAGCCGTGCCATGTTTTTCCGCTATCAATTGTCCAGGAACCAGGTTGACAGCTGTATCGCGATCGTGACCGTGGCGCGTCCGTAAGTACCCATTGGGGGTAATTATGCGAATTTTCTTCGAGATTGATTGAAGAGTTGTGGTTCATGACAGAAACGTGGAGCTGTGGTGATGTGTGATTCGTGAACACGTTTACAGGCTGCTTGGCGATGACTGTCCGTATCACTTGGCTTCGTTCACGCCTCCATTTTCTCCGTGGATTCGCTTAATATATCTAATGGCTTTCCGAGGAAAACGTTCACTGATGATATGTAGTATGAGAACTTCTCTAGTTCATGAAGTCTCCAAGCTTAGTACCCTATAATCTCTAATCGCTCCAGCGTCTTTATCCCATCCGTAATCAGTTCGTTTCTAGATGTTTTTAATAGTATACTAAATGGGTTTCTATTCACAGTGTTAAGATAGATAACTCTTCGTAGTTAAAATTCATTACACCTGATCATCTCTGATCCTACTTCTGCTACATTCTCGCGCGGACCCTGACTGAGATTTCCCTTTTGGAATCAAACATCTGGCAACATTGTAGTGTCAGAGTCCCTTTACCACCAAGGACTATTATCATTACTGTTATAATGTAGTTGTACGATACAGAGTTGGCGGCATGTGTCTTTGTCGGTTACTGCGGAGTCACTCCGCGGCTCGAGATCGAAAAAATAGAGCTCAGGAGCAAAGAGATATATAGAAGTGAGGGAGATTACAAACACTGAGGTAGATGAGCGGTCTTGAAACTCCGACGTTGCTCAAGGTGGAGACCATTCGAGATTTAGATCTGAAGACCATGGTCGCGATTCTTGATTGGGTTAGTAGGCCTGAACTAAGACGTCATGACTCTCCCGCCCTTTGACGAGTACAGGTAAGTACATAGAAGCTGCAATGTACGACGAAGCTCCCTTGCTTGTGGCCTTTTCTCCAATGTTACCCAAGGAATTGCTTCTACGTTCTCTTTGCAATCGTAGCCTAATTCCATTCCACACTCTTTCCATTGGCATCTTTACAGTCACATCAACACCAAATTTTAAGCACGTGACTCATTTCCGAACATTTGCGGCCAAGAAGAGCGTCAACTCAGCTTCAGAAAGCCACCAAAAGACGTCTGAAATGTCTAAAAGAACATCTTACCAACGCTCCGAGCTCGGACATCCATCCACCAAGCGGGCGAAGCAAGTCGATGAAGACCTCCCCTTCGATAATCTTATTGAGGCACTTGACGCTCAAGAGGAGAAAAAAGATGTGACTAAAGTCGTCCACTGGTTTCGACCAAAAGACCTTCGCATTCAAGACAACACCGGACTATACCACGCGTCGCAGTTAGCCCAGGACAAAAAGAAGCCGCTGATCGGTATCTATCTCCATTGTCCAGCCGAAGAGAGCTGGCACGGCACCAGTCCTGCACGCATGGACTTCATGATTGAAGGGTTAAAAATCATGCAGAAAGAGTTGAAAGAGCTCAACATCCCGCTCGTATTCTTACATGCTGATAAGCGAGGCGAGCATGTATCCACCATTGCGAAGTTCCTCAGAAACAATGATGTATCGCACCTATTCGCAAACTTCGAATATGAAGTCGATGAAATACGTCGCGACATTGGTCTCCTGAAAGAAGTCGACAAGGACGTCCAGGTCTCCATTTTCCTTGACCAAACCATAGTTGAACCGGGGGAGATAACCACTAATACGGGCAAACCGATGAAAGTGTTCACCCCATACCACCGAGCCTGGATTGATGTCGTCAAACAAGAGCCGTCTCTTCTCGATACCAAACCACCACCAGCGAAAAACGATCCCTCCGTTATGAAAGACCTCGAACCGCTCTTCGGCTCCCAAGCCCCAAAAGTAGCCGAAGACAAACAATTCGCATCCAAAGAACACGAAAAGCGTATTCGCAAGCTTTGGCCTGCCGGTCATGCAGCAGCAAAGAAGCGCATGGATGCATTCATCCAAAAGATCGACAATTACGCTGCTACACGAAGCGACGCTGCCAAAGATAGTACCTCCCGCATGTCCGCATACTTCTCTGCTGGCATGTTTTCCATGCGCGAAGCTCTTACCAAAGTCCGAGAGTACAATGGCGGCAGTGCTGATTTCTCCCAAAGTGGAGCTAGTCCCGGGGTTTATAGCTGGATACGCGAAATCGTGTTCCGTGAGCTCTACAGACAGACACTCATGACCACGCCGCATACGTCTATGAATCTCCCTCAGAATCTGAAGTTTGACTTTGTGCAGTGGGAGGACGATGAAGAAGGGTGGGAGAAGTGGTACAAGGGCCAAACCGGTGTGCCATTCGTCGACGCTGGTATGCGCCAATTGAACACCGAGGCATACATGCACAATCGTCTTCGCATGAATGTCTCCTCGTACCTATACTGCAACCTGCTCATCGACTACCGGCGAGGAGAGCGATACTTCGCCGAAACGCTGATCGATTGGGATTTGTCAAATAACACACAAGGCTGGGAACCAAGCTATACAGTCTTCAATCCCACTTCTCAAGCCGAGAAGAACGATTCTAATGGGGATTACATCCGGAAATGTAAGTTATTCCATGCTAGTAGGGCGCGGTAGGCTGGAGGCTAACAGGAACAGGGGTACCTGAATTGAAAGATGTAAAAGGAAAAGCGGTCTTTGCGCCTTATGAGCGCTTGAGCAAAGAAGATTTCGAAAAACTGGGGTATCCTAAGCCACATGTAGACTGGAAGGAGACAAAGGAAAGAGCTATAGAGAGATTCAAAAGGGATTTGCGCAACGCTTCACCGTAGAGACATGATGCCATAGCCCGGTTATATCGCAAAAGGGCTTTCTTGTTTTAAATCAAATAAGTACAAGATGCATATGAATGATGGTTCAATTAAGGACAGTCTGATACAAGTTCATAACAATCTACATACAACCGTAAGCGAGTCTACTCTATCAGGGAAACCCTAAAAGGAAGCGACGGGTAGTAGATAAAATTGTCTACACTCAGTGTTATTATACCCATGTAATATCCCCCTTCATCAAGCCTTTTGATACATTTCGTTTTCATTATGCCGCCTACGATATATCTTTAACTTCGAAGAGTCCCCCTTTTGCTCCCACGATCACCTAAGCACTGACTGTTATTGAAAAATACCGCTTATCTTTCTTAAAGATAGGCTCCTCTGTTTCACCTGTACCTTTCTCATCTCTTCTTCGACAGCTTTCCAGTCTGTTTCTGTGGTGTTTCCGTCTCTGGCAAGCCATCACCCATCTCGACAACCCCAGGATTCGCAAAATGATACTCATGTTCCAGCTCGGCGGCATTCGGATAAAGCGCTTTCATATATCCATCCCCATACGCTACTGCCATTCCCATTCCCACGCCCGACTGTTGCGGTTGCTGAGGCTGCGCATATTGCAGTGGAGGCGAGACGGCCAGCTGTTGCTGTTGTAAACTTGGTGTGTACCCTTGCTGGCCGGCATAGCTTATCTGAGGCTGTACCGAGAAACCTGTCTGTGACGGTGCGACAACGGTTGTGGAAGACTTTTTGCCTTTGCGCTTTCCCATACACCAGAGGAAGATACCGATACCAGCGAGAAGGAGGACTGCGAGCGTAACGCCTACACCGATACCGATTTTGGCCCCTGTTGAGAGACCACCGTTGCCTTCATTCTCTTTTCCTCCGCTCGCCGCCGCCGTGGCCGTTGCACGCGAGCCAGATGCTGTTACTTTCGCCGAAGTTGGGATCCGCGTTGCCCCCGTACCAACTGCGGTCATAGTCGGAAAGCTATAGCCCGTAACACTATAGGATTCAAGAAGGGAGGAGTAATAGTCCATGAGGGATGCATAGTCTCTAGAATTGTAGGAATAAGAGGAGTACAATTCCGGATAGAGCGAAGAAAGCTCGGCATAGAGAGAAGAGAGGATGTAAGGATTATTTGGATCGTAGGTCTGGCGTGGAAGAAGCGGCTTTGGAGGTGTCGTGATGGAGGCGTGTTCGGACATTCTAGGCTACAGTGCTAGAAGGATGATCAATGATTGATGGCAGGTTGAGGTCGCGATGCCGATCGCAAGCTCGAAGTATGCCTCTGCAATGTACTAGTGACGCGAGTTTCCCGAGGCCGTAAGTCTGATCTCCGTTTTGTATCTTCAGGGCACTGTGAAGCAATTTTTCGTAACAATTTTGACGAAAAGTGGAGGGGAGAAAAGAGAAATCCACCCCTCGAAACCCGTACGTTATACAAGCACGCAGCCATCGTCTCACCCTCTCCCCTTTCGTAAATACTTACTATTTTCGTACTCGTATAGCGTAGTGGCATGGCGTAGCCTTCCCTAGTCAGTGAGGAATGGACGAATCTTGTGGAGATCGTAGCGATGGTGGCTTTGGGATACGAGAAGTTAAGACAGGGGTTCGTACCGAGATGTACACTATTGATCGGGTTGGTCACTGATTTGATTGAAATCTCTGTAGGTGATCAGATCGCATTGCGTTCGGAGCTTCCGAAACTTTGTGGAAGTGGAAGTGGAAAATGGGTTTGCGTCGGAGTAAGGTACGCAGGATCGGATTCATCCTGCCACCCTAAGACCTACCGCAACACAAACACTAGCGGAAAGCACCAACTGCCCTCCTCCAGCTAGAGTTACTCTGGAGAACTAAAACTCCTCGCGAAAACCAAGTCTTCCTTTCTTCTTTCACCTCACAATTATTGTTCTTAAATATGTTTAGAGAAGCCGAAGGAGCGTTCCGCAGGTTACGGCAAGAGTCACTCACAGTTATTTGTCTGTTCGCTTAGCAATTTGCACGTCATGTACAGGGAATGACTCACTGTCTGATCACACCTACCACAAGTAAGACTGCCCATAGCTGAGAACAATTCACAGCATGTCTACGTTACATATAACCACAGTCTGCATCAGCTCTTGCCAGCCTAAAGTTCCACACAAGATAATCTATGGCTTGATATTCTACTTCTATCCATCTCTACAAAGCTGAACTCCTCCAAACATCAGAAGTGATTCTGAACATGGCTCCTATTTCCTCAGCCGAGCGCGATTGCCTCATCCTTGATATTAAACAGAGTTTAGCACCGACTCTTTATGCCTGTTCGTCGCTCGAAGGGATAGGAGCTGGTACTACCAGCTTCGTATTCTTGGGCACACCTGCACAACCTCAGCATTCCGACGACGGAGACTCTGAAAGTACTTTCATTGTCAAGTATGCTGCAGGATTCATTTCTTGCAACCAGGATTTCCCCCTCGATGCTTCTCGTTGCGTATTTCAAACCCTCATATATATGGCGCAGAAAGACGCTAACATATCGTAGAAGTACGAAGCACTGATGCTCTCTGCATTAAGAAATTTCCGACCACCCTTTACTCCAACGTCTCAAGTTATCATCAACACTCCCCACCTCCATCATTTCGAAGAAGCTGCCAATGTAGAGGTAATTGAATACTTTCCCAACGCCATCACGCTCAAGGAAGCCCTACCTTCACTATCTCCTTCCCAAGCAGGTTCCGTAGGCCATGCACTCGGCTCATGGCTTCGATCGTTTCATAGTTGGAGCTCTACACCCGAAAATGTGGAACTGAAGAATAAAGTGGGCGAGAACGAGAAAATGAAGGCTCTGAAGTGGAAGATTACATATGAGCAGGGCAGTGATGTACTCAAAAGATTTCCAGAGACAATCGGTAACGATGAACAGACGATTTGGGAGGAAATCAAAGCATCGGAAAGGGGAGAAATGGATGGTGATAAGTGCAATGGAGCTGGTAATGAATGGGGCATCATACATGGTGATTTCTGGTCCGGAAAGTACGATATTCCCATCTCTCACTCGCAAGATGTGTTATTGATAACAGTGTGCAGTGTTCTGATCTCTGACTTTCCGTTCTCTGGCCCACTGCGGCTTCATGTGATCGATTTCGAATTCGCCCAAGTCTCCCATCGCTCCACTGATCTCGACCAATTCATTGGTGACCTCCTCGAAAGGCAGCACTTTAATCCTTCTTTCGCAACCTCCATACCCGTGCTCATTGACCACTTCCTGCAGGGCTATGGACCGATAGATGACGATCTCGCTTTTCGAACCGCAGTATATGCGGGTGTGCACGAGATAAATTGGTGGAGCAGAGGGCCTAACCTTACACGAAGCGAGGAGGGGAAAGAGTTAGTGAAGAAAGCTTGGAATATGGTTGAGAGAGCATGGAGAAGAGATGCAGCTTGGTTGAACGACAATGAAAGTGGCTTGGGAGAATATCGTAAGTGATACCAACGAGCTGATGTATATGGCTACCTTTCGTAACGGAGTTACCAGAGACAAATACTTCACACTTCTGGCGCAGATCATTACAATAACATCACGACTAGTATAAAGGAGAACTGGCTCCAGTATAGTCAATAGACAAAAGTCCAGTAACCCTCTAGTTTATACCTACATTGATGTAGCTGCCCGTGTACGGAAAGTGGCATGCAGGACAGGGCTGAACATATCTGCAGAAAGGTGGTAAATTCACTATTTGGAACACCCGAGATTCTAATTTGATACCGAAGTTATGCCAAGCATCGCAGGAGGGCAATATTATTGGATCCTGAATCGTTCCTCGGCTTTCAGATTTGCGACTATTATAACACTAATTTCCGGTGAGATTGAGAACTGTCTACTGGGTGATCTGTTTACTGGGAATTGCTTGAACAATATCCCAAGCAATTAGCCCCTGAGGTAGGAGAAGGAATACACAGAATTACGGCATGACCCCAGACGAGGGGGAAGCTTGTCTTACTAGAAGGTTGTAAGATGCCTGGTGCCACTCACGCGATCATTTCAAAAGTCCCAGTTTTCTAATATCTGGGAAGATCGGCTGCACGAAGAAAATCGAAAAGGTCCAAGGCAAACTTAATCCTCGTCGAAGATCTGTAAAACATTGTCCAGTATGGTCATGACTACCCGAGCTTGGAGCCCGGCGTCGCTCATGTTACTGCCTTGATGAGGTCCCATAATGGATGGTCTAATGATGTCAGCTCAGCTAGAGGAGAGGGGGCTGGTTCACTTACGCCCAGCAGATGCCCAGATTGGCAGTGCTCATGCGGTTGACTTCGGAAGATTGCTGTACACGATGGAGGTGTAACATGAGGGCACGAAGCGTGGCGTAATTCGGATCGGGAAGCCCGTTGATGTGCGCATGCGTCGAGTCTCGGCGCATGGTCTCATCATCCATTCGTGCAGCGTCAATGAAATTTGCGTAGAATTCTCGGGTGAGCAACGGATCGGGTAGTTCGCGGAAGAACTGTTTTAACAGGCCAGCAACACTGTTGACATCGTGTTGAAATGCTTCAGGATTTCTGAAGTCGACCTGTGTAGCATCTATGATTGAGTCAGTTTTACTGCGCATCTATAAATGACTGGATGACGAACCGCTATCGAAAAGGCTCTTCATTGATTGAATGTGCGAGGAGGTGCCTGGTATGCGATAAATGCCCTCAACTTCCAAACCGTACAGATCCACAGCCTGGATGCATTGGTACACGACCAAGGGTACAGGGGATCCGTCCCTTGCGAACAAATCATCAAGACTGACCCCAAAGACCGGATTGACGGGTGGTGACGAATTGTTGTAAAGCACACCACTTGTTTGCTGCGCCGTAGATTGACCCACAGGGCCTCTTGGGTACTCGGATTGAGAGTACGGATTTGGAGCGACCGGTGCGTATGTCGAGGAGCCGAACGATTGATACGGCTGCTGTGCCTGTGTTGGTTGCTGCTGCTGTTGGGGTAGGCCGGTGTTGTAGCTCTGATAGCTTGGTTGCTGCACAGGCTCGGATTGCGGGGGTGAAGGCTGATACTGTGCAGGTGACTGGGCAGACTCCGACGGGTGAAGGTTGAAGGCCGGAGGAGGCTGGTTCTGGGTTTGGAGCGATGTACGGCGACCTCCACTGGAAGCCGGGGGTGGGGTCGGCTGTGCCTGTGTTGGTGCCTGTGTCGGGTGCTTGTGATACTGGAGATCTGAGCGTACCGAAGGCACCTTGGCGGCGAACTTCAAAATATAGTCGTCAAAGTCCTTTTCGTTGTTGATGTGGTAGATGAGCTGGTTGATGCTCGGCGGCGGCTGGGCTGTGCTGCCTTTCAAAGGCTGGGGGCTCACTACTTGGCCGTTGTTAACGACCAGTTTCTCGTTGAACGAAGCGTACTTCTGCATCTCCATGGTCAGTGCGGCATCGATCTCTTTGATGAGTTCGACGAGGGCAGCAACAGCCTGCGGGCGCGTCGTGGTGACCAGCTCTTTGCGGCAGGACCGGGCTGTTTGGACCTTGGCCGCATAGTCTTGATCGGCAGCCTGGACTTTCCGCTGCAGGTCTTCCTCGTGCTGGGCGGCCGACTTGGGCCCCTTGAGACCGAACTTCCTGCCAGCGCCCGTGTCGCCTGTCTTGACGCGGTCGAGGTCTTCGGAGAGCTGGTCGTACTTGTTCTTTGCCTTCTCGGCCAATTTCTCGGCATCCTGCACCTTCTGCTCGGCGGCGAGACCACTCTGCTTCCACGTCTTGCGGGTCCCGTCCATCTTGTTCGCAAGCTGCAGGAGGTTCTCGTGCATGGCATGGAGGGCCAGGCCGAACTGGGTGCCGTTGTCGGCGATGCGCTCGTTGGCGTGCATGACCAGCTCGAACTGGGTCTGGAAGCTCTCGTGGCGGCCATCGGGCTTGCGGATGCTGTCCAGCGTCATGCGGCTGAGCTTCTTGAGGCTGGAGGCATGCTCCTCCTCGGTCTGGCCGCGCCGCTTGAGGCAGCTGGCGAAGTCCTGGGCGTGTCAGCGACGTGTCAGGGGGGAGGGCATAGCGGGCGGGCTGGCGTACTCTTGCGCTGGCGATGCTGGCCTTGAGGCGGTTCAGCAGCGTGTTGACGCCAATGTCGGAGTGCAGCACGTCATGCACCTTCTGCTGGATCTGGGGGTCCGCCTTGTAGTCGTCCGAGTGCACGGCGGGCGCCGACGGCGGGGCTGGCTGGTCCACCGGCGACGACACCGAATGGTCTCCGTGGCTGCTTCTGTTGCCGTTCACAGAGCCGGAGCCGGAGCCAGAGCCGCCAAAGTCGGGGTTAAAGCTGTCGGTGCTCTCCATGGGCGGCAGTGTCGGCGGTGCAGCCATCGCGGAGAGGGAGGGGCGGGGCGGGGCGGTCTTCGGGGGGGAGTTCTTGGGCAGATGTCGTCGCCGTCAGTCGCACACCATCTATCTAGACATCTACCTGGGTGTTTGCTTCGCAGAGTGGGTAGCTGCCAGCGCACGGACGGCGATCGCCTGACGTAGCCGTTCATGCCGCGTCCCTCCCCCATATCCATTGTCATTACTCGCCGTGCCCGCCGCCGTGCCCGCCGCCCAAGCCGCAGCCTATTAGATATTTCTTGGAACACAGCCCTACATACTAAGTACTTACGAGCCGCATCCATGGCTTCTTCCTCCGCAGACCCCGGCCTGCCGGTCGAGGTGATAACGTGCCTGCAGAACGCACGCTTCGTGAGTAGTAGTCTGGGACCTCCATTCTCCGCATCCGTCCTTCTGACCCGAGCCAGCTCCATTTGGCGACTGCCTCGGACAATGTCCCCCACATCTCGCTCATGAACTACACCTATTTGCCCGCCACCCCGTACTCTCCACATCCCACTATCATAATGACCACCCCACCAGCTTCCCGGAAGACCCACAATCTGGAGTCCAACCCCTTGGTGTCTCTGCTGGTACATGACTGGGTCTCCCACCGTCCGCCAACACTCAGCCAGCCGGGCCGCTCACCCTCGCCCTCTCGTCCGAATCCGCGCTCGGGTTCGCTGGCCGAGCTTCTTCTCGGCATGAACACAGCTTCCCTCAGCCGCATCAGTACCACTATCAACGGCCTCGCGCAGATCGTGCCCGGCGGTAGCGAAGAGGAGGCGTGGTACAAGGCCCAGCACCTGGCAAACAACACCTTCGAGTCAGGCGATGCTCTCTATTCCAGTTCACCAGTGGGCGGGGGCTTGTGGGGCGGAGGGGGGTTGGAAGGCCGTCGCCAGGAAGACACCAGAGAGGGCGACGGCGGAACCAAGTGCTATGTCGAGGGGGAAGAGGTGAGGGTGGTGGTGGTTAGCATCAGAGATGGTCGCATTGCCGACTGGAAGGGCCAGGTTCGGGACTGGGTGGTAGAAGCAGAAAGACCAGCCTCGATCAATGGTGTCTGAATACTCGTGGAAAATCCTCTCGCAAACATCACATTAATGCTAAAGATAGGGGCCCGCCGAGACCTCCAGTACAATGCATCGTCGCAGATCCGTCATTTCCCTATCCAGAACTCCTTCTATCAATTCCAACTTACACGACGCATACAATATGCAACAAGTCCCTAGCTCTTCCGCCCTGAACGCCACCATTCGTGATCCACTCCATGAAAGGATGCACACGTAGGAAACTATGCATCGTGCCTACCAACAACCCCAAACTCCATCGCTAATATGCGCAAAATCTGACCAAGGAAACATGTTGACTAGCCCAAGCAGAGTCTATGCTCTCCTTGCCCCAAACAAACTTAGACTGATGGCTGTCTCGTTGCCAGAGGGGTTGCCTCCACTATCGGCAAGTATCTCCCATCTGTTCAAATTGAGAGGAACATGCCTCATTTCCATCTTCTCCGCTTTCGTCGCACCAGTCTTCACCCCCGGTGATTGTTGGGCCGACATGGCTGCTGTTCGTTGTTGCACTAGAGAGGGCTGCATGCCGCGTTGCTGCGCTAGAGCCTGCATCTGTTGCATCTGCTGCAGCTGCGTCGGTTGACCTCCGGATCCATTGGACGCCATCCGTTGCAGCTGTTGAGGAAGCATTTTGTGCCCCGACTGAGGTTGCGAATACTGATACGTTCGACCTTGCGACTGCGCCTGCATCTGCTGCTGGAAACTTTGTTTGTTTACTGTTCGTTGCATGAGCACAGGAGTAGCTTGCTGTTGAACTTGTTGAACCTGATTGGCCTTCGTCGGAGGCGCCTGTGTCTGAGGGGACGAGGCTGCCTGCGGAAGCGAGGCACTGGCGACAGGTTTTGTAAGACTGAGCCAGTCATCAGATGGAAGCGCTACTCCGAAAATGAAGGCACAGCGAGGATCGCCAGTGGTCTTCGCCATGTCAGATTTAGCTAAATGTTTGCGCACATCGTCAGAGAGACTGTCGGAAAGCAGGGTAGCGACGTCGAAGACAAGAAGCGCTGTGGCAGGGTTCGCTCCAACACAAGGGTGGGAAAGGAGTCCTCGGAGAGTCCATAGAAGGGCGGCCTGATGCTGGCTGTTAGCCTTCGCCACCAGCGCCGGGCAGTGCGTAATGATCAGCCGAAGCAGTATATTTAACCTACTCAAAGTTAGCCAGATGAGCTTTTCCAATCGCACGAATGCTTACCAATAGCAGAGGTCCGAACTTCCTAGCCTGTCAGCCTCACTGCTCGTGGTCATGATATCTTGACTTTTGCTGAAAGCCTCTGTCAAGCCTTTCAACCTTTCGATAAGAGAAACGATAAGTGAGCCATGCACTTCTGATGACGACCCGGCTGCAGTAACATCAACGACGCTAAGATATCGACGGATAGAAGTTTTCTTATCCACAACCGTTTCCCGCGTCTCGAACGTCGGGGAGCAGCAAAGAAACGCAGTAGTGTCAATAACTCTACGTACTGCATGTTCTCGAATCTGAACCTGTGAGAAAGTGGTATTGAAATCGAGATAGGGAGATCTTACCTTGTTCATCAAGGCTGGCTCTAAGCCGGCTATCAAGTCTGACCAACATGGCTGTTCTCTCTCTATAGCATCCTTGATGGTGGTCATGAAACTCGCCGACACAGATTCGACGGCATGCTCCGCGCTGGTTGAGAATATTTGCTGTAGCATGAGCTGGCAAAACGGGAGAGAGAGATGGTCCGCGCATCCAACAATTGTCGCTGCTTGCTGTTCAAGTTTCATATCACGGAGTTCTAGCTCACGATCAGCATACCGCAGCGAAGGCCGAGAGAAAGGGGTTAACTTACGTATCCTGTTTAACGGATCCAACAGACGATTCAGTAGTGACACCAAGTAGGAAGGTTGCCCTTCGACGGAGGCTTGTTGATGAGAAGCCGTCAGCATGGATACATTACGGGTATCCGAAATGGCGAAGTGTCTCAAAACGTTCAACAGTCGATCGCCTAAGCATATGTCCCTAATGTGTTTCCCCGTATCTTGGCTGCACACGACAGACTCTAGTTCAATCATATCTCCTATAAAGCTCAAAAGACCACCATCGCGCTGTCGACAGAACTTGTCTTGTTCAAGCCGATATCGATAACAGTCATATTGTCGACAAGAACCTTGAAGGTGCTCAATGGGCAGGAGCCGATCTAGACCTTCTGCTGCAATGCGAAAAGATTCAACGGGATTATTGTACTGCAGACTCGTTACGCACTCCTGCAGCGTCTTCATGAAGCGAGACAAGGTCAGACAACCGGACGATATCAACGGGGGTAAAGCAGCTGATAATAGTTGGGTCTGGTGACTGAGAATCAAAGTTCCGAGCCACGAGGTTACGATGATGTCGAAAGTGCTCTCTTCAAAGCTCCGCAGGCGACAAAGCCACGTCGGTAAACTTTGGGCTGCGCTGGATCCTTTGCATGATTGCTCTTCGAGGGTGGTAGTTATTTTCCCGAACACTCGACTCATCATTTGTTGGTCCATGCTATTTCCACTTGAAAGGATGCGTTCAATTTCGTCTTCGGGGTCCACGATTGGCATACCATCCATCATACTGTCCGAGGCGGGAGAGCAAGCGGCAAGGGAATTCCTTTGGTCGTAACGACCAAGGTCATAGCCGAGTAGCTGCATGAGCTGAGAATCGGCATGTGCTGTGCGAGCCAAGTCGGTGAGGCTAATAAGGAGATCACGCTCTGGAAAACGAGCGGTCCTAATGGCTGCATATCGCATGGCTACCTTCTCAAACAAAGGCTCAAAGGCTCCAATCGCACGGAAAGCCTCGAAATGATATGAAATGGTATCAGCAGCAGCACTCAAAACATCGGAGTCGAGAGAAGTGGCCACAATTCCGATAATATCGGCGAGTATAGATAGGTCTTCGAAGTTTTCGAGATAAGATCTGACGACCGTGAAATCCGTTGGCGAAATGCTGCAGATTTTGCCAGAAACCTCAACTGAGGGATCCTTGGTGGGTATACTGATTACCGTTAGAAGAGCGTCGGACTGAAATTAGAGGGGTAGATTACCGGTCTAAGAACTCCATACTTGCCGCCACTTGTCGGCGTAGCCATGCGGCGACTTCAAGTCGAACTGTTGGACTTGGGATTTGGATTATAGTATTGGACACAACGTCCCCTATGTTCTCGATGCCGAACAGTCCAGGTAGCTGTTGGAAAATACTCTCCTCCGTGGAAATTATAGCTTGCTCTTCCGCATCCGCGGAATAGACAGTGCCTCGAAGGAGGGTATGTCTCAAGTTTTGCACGTGTTCAGATAGCCCGGTAAGGGGGATTTCGGTGATCAACCGCAGTGGCCAAGCCGAAGGCTGAAAACAAGTTAGCTTGAGTTTCCATGAATAGGATGATGCATTCTTACCAAGCAGATGTCTCGGTGGTGGCTCAATGATCCCGTCGCGATGAGCCACTGGAGAAATTTACCAGGAGAAAAGGTTTTTGAGCGTACCAGCTCTGCAACAATACGAAACACGACGGTAGGTTCTTTGCTCTGGTCGGAGGATAACTGGGGAAGATATGCAAGTATGGCATCGTAAACATCTGCGCCATGATGGTTCCACTTCCGGAGTAATCGAGTAACCAGATAGATGCGATGACAGCCCTGTCGGTATAGAGACGATGCCCATGAAAGCACGGTGGAGACAAGCCGATGAGTATTTGGCGTTATCTCCATGCAGTCGTAGGATAAATCATCGATGCGAATCTTCATACTGTAGTCTACATCGTCTAGAAGCCGGTATATTCGCCCAACAGGATCACGGGTCATGGGGAGCGCACCGCCCGATGGACGGATCAGGGCTTTATTCCTCGCGTCTAAATCGGTTATAGCACGGGAAATGTCTGGCTGGGAGCGTCGCTCGGCCAAGATCTGAAGACTGGCTGCGTATCTGGTCCAGGACGTCGGCAACAGCAAGCAAGCTGGTTTGGTGACGATGAGCTTTAGCAGAACATTCTCCGAAAACGCCAGGATAGGCGTGCTTTGAACATCGTCCTCAAGCTCGTAGAACTACAGAAAAGTGTTAGCAAGTGAGAGCTCAAATATAGTCGGTACGTTTTACCTTTCCAACATGGCCAAGGAGAGACTCCGCTAGGCGCTTGCCTCGGCGACGGGAAGACACCAGACTATGCCAGAAGTCCGATATGCACACGACTAGTAACCAGACGAACAGACGTTCGGGAGAACACGAGTCGAGGCTTTTCAGGGTCCAGTCAAGAAAATGATCGTCCTCCAATAGACGCTCTTTGAAGAGATGTGTGGTAAGTTGGAGACTAGAAATGATCAACACGGGCACCTTTTTTACGCTAGATTGCAGGTAGACTTACGCGTAGGTGATACGAGGCTTCCAGTCCTGCTGGCCTATGGCCTGAATTTTGCCTTCGAGGAATTGTTCAACCGAGCTTGTCCAGCCCCGGACCCAAGTAATGGTACCTGCTTGTCCTTTGCGCTTGTGCGTTCGCATCTCGTTGATCCCGACGCACTTGGCTAGCCACACTGCCCTGGGAATGGGTATGTTCTTATTAAGACATTGCTCCAGAAGCACTTTGCCCGTGATGCCGTGGGGGATCGTGCGGCTGAGCCTGCGCAGTCCAACGGTGGGGTTTGCCAGATCATGTAGCCATGTCTCCCGGGTCGAGTCCCGCAGGGTCAGCCGGGGAGGGGGCTTGAAGGTGTTGGGCGCGGTTAGACGGCTGCACGATTGTCGCTTCTCGAGGACAGCAACAAACAGCGTAGAGAGGGTTGAGACGCCAGACTTGTTCTTGAGGTTTGACCAGAGCGATGGGCGGGCGGTGTTCGTTTCGTTCATTATCTGCGACTTGTTGCTGATGCCGCTCTTGACGACCGCCTCGGACAGCACGTCCTCGGGATGGCTGCCGGTCCACGGGAACAGGTCCGCAGTCTCTGCAGCAGTCTCAGCATTCTTATCATCCGATGTTGCGGCACGCCTATACTCACTGCCTCCGGGAAACACCACGGCCAGCGCCGGCGCCTCGTGCCCTTGTAGCTTCACGGCGGCCTCGCTCTTCACACCAGTGCCCCCAGGGAGTATGCGGCGCTGCTGCGGAGCGTCTCCAGGCACAGACGAGGCGGGCCGCGGGGGCACAGGCAGGTTGACAGCCGGAGCGACTTGGGGCGAGAGTTCGGCGGCGCCGACGGCCGTGTTGCTGAAGAATAGCTGGGGCTTCCCCTTGGGCGCAGGGCGTACGTGGTCGGACTGGGTCGTCTGGATGGCTTCCAGCGCAATCGGCTTGCCCTTGTACCTGGCCTTGGTCACTCGCTCTTCGCCAGGCGCCCGCTCGAGCTCGCCAGTCGAGTCCTGCTGCTGTTGGCCATGTTGGGGGTTCGCTGCCCGCCGGCCCGGCGCATAGGCAGATCCGCCCCCGCGATGCTGCAGAGACTCTTGGATCCCTGGGCCAGGACGGGAAGTCATCGCACAGAGAGCGGATTCATGGTCGGAGGGAGCGCAGGCGGACGGCGGATGGACGGGCTGAAGACGGCGAGTCTCGAAGCAGCATGCGCGGACGGGGGGCGAGGGGGAGGGGGGCGTGGATGTGGGTACAGCAAGAGCACACGGCACGGTCAAGTGTCGCCGAAAGATGCAGGGCAGCAGAATGAGACAAGAAGAGTGGAATGAGGGCTGCTACCACGGTGATATGTATGGCGGAATCTCGGGAATCGAGCACAGCGCAGCCAGACAGGGTTAGGTCAGCGATCTGCCGACGGATGGGAACTCGTGCGCCCATGGCTATCGACAACAGCCGCCGTAGCAGACCAGCAAATAAAGGCCCGGTGCCGGCCGTCCAGCGTGGGGGGGCTGTCGAGGATGCTTCCATGTGGCCGCGACGCGTGCCATTGCTCTCGCCCACATCTCCCACGCACATTGCCCTAGCCATTATTATCGATTGCAAGACGAGACCACTGGAGTCTACAGCTCTTCTGTCACCACTCCGCGGCTGCTCAGACGATGCTCGTGGCCTGAGATGGCGCGCTCTCCTGATTGGTGCGTGCCTCGGCTCGCTTCTGTGTGCCATCCCTTGGTTCCTTCCCCGACATCCCGAATCCGATCTCTCGGCACCAGCCCCAGTCGCACTCCAACATCACCTCACGGTCCTCACCACCGCAGACCTTGTCCAGCATCAACCACATCAGCATGGCATCGAAAAAGGATATGCGTCGGATCGACCTGAGTACGTGTCCCACCGTAGTTTTATCTACGCCTGCTCCATATAGAAATACATAAGGGGTCCGGAGTCTATGATGCCGTCACGTGCGCTAACCAAACAACACAATGTAGTCGTGCCGTACGCGGAGCCCGCAAAGGACAAGCCCGAGGGCGACATGGCGAGTATGCAGCCCTTGTAGCCATTCTGTCGCACTCTCTGACGGTCCACACCCAGGCACGATGGCCAGCACGCTCCCCATGGCTGCAGTGAGTACAGCTGTCCGTCTGCCAGGTTACACCACTCATCGGTCTTAGATCTTTACCCGAAACAAGTGAGAGCTCAAGCAATGTCACCGTGTCGAAACGGGTCTAACCAACGCCTCGCCACACAGGATGATCGGCTGGTACGTTACTACCACGCTGGCCCCACGACAGTGCTAATCGGAACACAGGGTTGCTGTTGTCTTCGCCCTGCAATCGTGGCTCGCCGAATCCCCTGAGCAAAGGAGGAACTCTACTACCCCAGCCTACTTTTCCGTAGGCATGTCTTGTAAGCTACTCGTCATGTTGTATGTACCCCGACTAACTTTCCATAGTCATGTCACTCCTGGTAGTAAGTTGGTCAAGGAAATGGAGCAAAAGACCACGTGGACTGACAGCCCCAAGGCATACATGCCGCTTTTCTTGCCGCCGCAGCCCGTCCGAGCAGGCACTGGATCTTCGACGGAAGCGCCGGCTGCAGCACCCCCTTCATAGTTCACATAGCCGGGCCTGAGGAACGCGGTATTGCCCAAAGCGAGCACACTTCCAATCGGGACCAAGGGGTATGTAACATGAATCAGTCTGCTAGTAAATAGGGTGTGCTTGTAAAATCATCAAAAGTGCACCTCTTCGATATCCAACATCTTCAACGGTGATGTCAATGTCTTGAACGAATCTGTCGATAGTATTTGTACGTGGTCATCTTCCTGCCATCATACACAAGCCACATTGTACATAATCTTACAGTTTGTGGGATCGCGATCCGCTCACATAGCCTGCGCCTGATACGCGTTAACCTGTTTTTCATGATCCGCATCCTCTTGGATTGTTTCCGGCATCCACTCGTTTGTAAATCCCCATACTTTCCATTCCTTGAACACTCCACGTATCGCTTGTCTCTGCAGGACCAGGTACTCTACAACATTGCTGCCCTCCTTATTCTTCGTATTTCCGATATTCACTGACTGCCATTTACTTGTCACTTGGAACACTATCTGCTGAATTCCGGTGTTCTGGTATCCTGCGAGCGCTAGAAGGAGCCCACGGTTGGAGACAATCCTGGCCTTCACTCCATCGGCTTTCCAGTCCATGTGCATCCTACGGGGACGAGCGGCGATACGGTCCAAGAACTGTTGGGAGACACTGGAAACGCATGTTTCGGAGATGGCTGCAGGGTTGCCACTGCGGGGTGTCAGCTAATGCAATATCGAAAGCCACGCTTCCCCCAAAGTGTGCCCTGTGAATCGACTTACCGTGCAAAGGATTGGTAGAGGTGTTTGTATTTTTCCACCGCCACGGCGTCTATCACTTTCCTATGCCAGAAGTACAAAGGGGGGCAGTTCGGTGTTACTTTTCGGAAGCGCCAAATTCTGCACCGTGTCAGTTGGTTCCTCTGCAAAGGAATTCTCTACATAACATGGGGGTTGATCATACAACAACCAGGCCTTGGCTTTCGACTCCAGAAACTTGTAATAGTACCACGAGACCGTTTTCCATGTCGTTGGCCGGCTCAACGACAGTCGTGACCACACTTTACTGAACGGAGCAAGTATGAAAGTTCCTATGATTGCATGTCAACTCGCAATTCCGACGCCGCCACATGCACCGGAAGAGGGATGCATGCTCACCAGGAAGGATCCCAATATCGTCTGGTAGATTGCGGTCGTCTCTGAGTTGTTCTTCGTACAGAGTGCTCGCCGCCTTTCCCCTCCTGCCTTCCTGTCGCGCCGCAACCTCAGTCTGTATAGGATCGATGCGCTTCTTTTTTCTCGACGCTTTTCCTGGCCGCGCAATTGTAGTGGAGAACGGGCGGGCACAGGGCCTTTGGAAGATGCATTGTCGGTATAACGGTCGGGCCATTCGGGCGGGGAGATGGACCGACATGATGTCCGTGGGCGTGGGCATGAGGCCTAGACGTCGAGGTCGATCTAAAAGAGATGCGGACAGCATGCGGAGGTCCGCTGAAGTTTTGGGGCGCACGGACCTCCACTCAAGCACTACTGGATGCGACCGATGGCGGGGTGGACTACAAGTACTTCGTAGCATGCATTACTTACTATCTACTATAGTATGCACGTCCGGTGCATGTCAATTGCAATATGGAAGTTGGCTATGAGTGAAGTTTGTTTATTGCTTGCTGTCTACAGCTTTCACGTGGCATATCCCAGCACACGACGTATTTAGAATCCCCACTGACCCAATCTTTACATGCCATCCGAACCCGATGTTGTTACAAGGAATAGTGTACAAGTCTGAATGAGATGGGTGGGTATCGCGTCCGAAATGCCCCTCTAGATCCGTTGCGCTTCGGTAGAACGCCATATCAATGCAACACATATTCATACACCTGCCTCCAGCACTAAACATTGCTGCTTGTGCCAAGCAGCTTCAGAACTGCCTCATATGTGCCAAACATGATTGCAGCACTGGGGACTACGCGGAACATATGCGGGACTAGCCCGCCGTACAGTGATGCCATCCCCTCCTCTTTGAAAATCAAGCGAAAACATTGGACAAGGCCAGTATACTTGACTTGACCGTTCTCCGTCGGTGCCTGCCGTAGACGGGTTCGTACGACCTAGTACTAATTAGCCCGCATATCGAAATCTCGACCAACCAATTTTTAACTTACCTCGTGCGGATATGTGATGAGGGCGGCGACAAATTTGGCGACTCCGGCAGCAGACAGCTTGCCCGTCCACGCAACAGTCTGATCCCACGCAGTAGGTGGCAGTCCACGGTCAGCAACCCTCTGTTCTCGCTTTGCAAGGTATATTTTCATCTGTTCGTACAGCGTCCACTGTAGTGTGCTCTCGGTCACGCCCAGGTAGCTCGCAGTCAGCCCCCGGTACAGTCCAGGTACGCCCTCTTTCCGCAGTGTCTGCATGGTACAGTCGAAGGCGTTCTTGTACTGCCTGCCCCTCCCGTCGGCATGTGTTGTCTTGTCCAGTTGAAGGCGCGTCTTGACAAGCCAAATGGGATTCGTTGCAGTCCCAGTAATGACACCAGCACACGCCGCCGCACAGAGGTGGACCCAGGCGGATTCCTGTCCGTTATTGAAGTGTGCACTTATGACTCTTTTCCCGTTTCCGTACGTGTAAAAGTTGATGGCGCGGGCGGGGACGACACCAACGAGATTGGGACCCAGGCCCTTGAACAACGCCCTCCAGCCCTCGGCCTTGGGCACCTGCCAGAGAATCTCGCCCGTCTCCCGGACGTGCAGTAGCGAGCTTCGGGCGAAGGACATGGTTTCGATGGGAGGCAAACCACGAGCGGTACGCGCAGCGGCGAGATATTGCTGGTAGTACGTCGACTGGAGGCGGGTCTTGAGGACGTCAAGCGGTGCCGTCAGGGTCGCGGAAGCCATGCCCCCGAGCCTGTCCTGAGTTAGCCTGATCCGGACGGGATGAATTGTAGGCGTAGTTCTTCCTACCCTCCTGCAACGAAGTGCGCCCATGACTTGGCGAGCGGCGAGCTTTGGACAGCTACTGGTGCGCCATCTGGCTGCTTCGGCGGCAGGACGTCGCCTGTCTCGCGCGACTGCGGCGGCAGCGTCTGTCGGAACGGCGAATTGTCTCCTCGAAGGTTTCGAGGTTGGGTTGCGTGGTCTACCGTCATCGAAACGGGCGAAGTCGGGAGCGCACAACGGCGGGTGCTGTCGGCTGTCGCGGGGAACAGGTGGACGCCGTCGCGTTAATTGCACCTGGGGGAGCGTTTTGGTCTGAGTCTGCCGGCGTGGGTCAAGCGTAAGTAGAGTTCTGCATAGCCAACATGTGCTGGATATTTTTAAGAGCGTCCCAAAGCGGCCTAGTCAGGTGGCGGCGAAAGGCCCCGGGGAGAATTGCATGCTCGTCTGCGTCATCGACCGAGGCTGAACACCGAGTGCCATTGACATTCACCACCTGCCTGTAGTCTTACTGTGGTCTCGCCGAGGAAGGTTCTATGCGACTATGCGACCGTCTGCGCGATGCCTCGCCCCCGGGTTCATGAAGCGGAGTCTGGATGAGTTCAAGCGCCTCTCCAACGTTGGTGAGCGGACCTCCGGCGTACATACGTGCCCGTAGCGAAGCTGACCAGACCTGCACAGCTCTCAAGCTCGAAGGACTGCGGTCGCCCTCGAAGCCGTACCCGCTCATCCTCTTCAACTCCCAGGATGACCTCACCCTCTGCAAGCGCATGAGCGACAAGGACATCGGCGGCTTCTCCAGCGCAGCCCTCGACTTCCACCCCGTCTCGCACGCCGTACCCTCGCATGCCCGCTTCCACGGCAACATATCCACCAAGCTGCCGCCAGACCAGCCGAATGTGCAACGGACCGGCTACGCTGGGTGGCGGACGCTTGACCGCGGCTTCACCATCTTCGGCAAGTCGCTCTGGGATGTAGACGCGTACACGTACCTTGCCATCCAGTTCAAATCCGACGGCCGCAAGTATTTCGTCAACGTCCAGACGGAGTCAATCGTGCCGACAGACATACATCAGCATCGTCTACACTCGAAGACGCCGGGCGAGTGGGAGACCATCTTGATCAAGTGGAACGAGTTTGTGCGGACAAACCACGGCCAGGTGGTGGAGCCGCAGCGGGACATGATGACACAGAAGGTGCGGACCGTGGGCATGGCGTTGATCGATAGGATACCGGGGCCATACGATCTCAGCATCAGCAAGGTCTGGGCGACAAATGCCGGCAGCGACGACGACATACTGGCAAATGTCCAGGGTGCTATCTCGGGCTTGCCCATGTCTTACGCACGACGAAATTTGGGGAAGGCGGCGTCGGCGAAGGAGGCGCAACAAGAGTCCATATCATAGCTCACACAAGGACTGGGATGGAATTGTGCTGTCAATCCTTCTTTCAGCTGTGTACCACATTTTTCCAACCCCGACGTGATGCTATTCCCAAATAAGTTCTCAAAGGCGCCGACGATTCATCTTCAATTGTTGAAAGAGCGGCTACATTCAAGTTTGCACTAGATACTGAACCGCATTGAACATAAAATCGCCTAGTCACCTGAACACGCGTTCGCCTAAACATTCAAATGTTGAATCATACATGTAGCATCTACACATGCGAGAACAAACAGACTAACGCCCCTTCCCACCTTCCAGGCCGTAGTCCATCTCCATTCCATACCCTAACAATTGTTTAGTCTGTCCACAACATTATGGGCCTGCCCCAACCACAGACACAACCAGAATAGGCATCCCTCACAACAACCCCGCCAACCCCAACTCTGCTATCGTCGGCATGTCAAAGCCGCGGTATCTCACCGCGTCGAAGATTAGCCTTCTGGTTCTCGTCAACCTCTACTGCAGTGACGGCGTTCCTTCGTCGGCTACTATTCCAGTCTTGTCATTCATTCTCTCCCACAGCTTCCCGACCACGCACTCCGCTGCCCGTGCTCCACGCTCGGCAAAACAGCACGATGTCGCGTTCTCTATCCGCGCATTCGAGGATGTTTTGAAAGGCCATGCTTCCAGCATGCCCGGCCGGTCGCTTTTGGACGTGTTTCTCAAAGACATGTGGGGGATGAATTCGTTCGATGCGCTTTTCATCCTCTTCGATCGTCTCGGGGACCTCCTAGCGCGGCCTAGAGAGGAAGCATCACAAGATGACGTGGCTGGGAGAGTCTATCTCTCGCAGACATCACCGCTTGGTGCCCTTATCCGGCGAGCACGAGTTGAGTTTGTCAGGCTACCGTTCGATGATGCGATCCGGCTATGGTCTGCATTTATCGCGTATCGCGCACCAACAGCGAAGTGGAACAAAAGGCTCGCTGGCCTGGCATCGTCTGGAGTCGACATTGTGGCGGCAGGCATGGGTCTTCAACCTGGGGATGACCTCTATGAGACGGCTTACGGGCGTCGTTCGACCGAAGAGGTCGAAGAACACGCTCTCAGCCTTGACGACCTTGAACGCCTGCTAGAGTTTCAACTTGACCGATTACAGCGTAAGTCATCTTTGCACTCAAGATATGCTTTGTGCTGAACGGCCGCAGGGCTTGGCTGCCGTGTTCCGGATGAGATGAAAGATCCTCTGCGCGATATGCTCGAGTCGTGTGGCACTGCTCCTCGTCAGGCACACTTGGTGCAGTTCTTTGACACTTGGAAGGCCGGCGACTACACTTCAGCTTTCGACAATTTACATCGCTACTTCGACTACGCCATGCAAGCTCGAGAACGGATCCACTACCAGTATGCTCTTCTACACATGGCCATTCTCCAGGCCGATTTCGGTTGCTTCGGCGAGGCTATTGCTGCCATCAACGAGACCATTGCAACCGCCCGCGAAAACCAAGACATACACTGTCTAAATTTCAGCTTGAATTGGCTGCATCACATGAGCAAGGCCTATCCAAAACAGATGAAGAGGGCTGGCTACATAGGCATGCTCGGTTCGGAAAAGGAAGGACTGGCGTTTCTGAAAGCAAAGGCACGGGAAACGAAGACTTACAATCTATTGAGTGCCACACTTCTGAATGAAGCGAAGCTATGTCTACTCATGGTGAGTGGCTGGACCTGATCTGGGTGTAAGACTTGAGGCTCACAGAAGGCTTTAGGGCGACCCCGTTTCCCGAGCTTTCGAGCATTTATACCAGTCCGCACACCTGAACCTGAAAGAAGATATCGGAAACCACAGCTCTCATATGCTATTTCAATCCGCACTATCATCGCGGCTAGGGATCACATATCTTTCAGGGGTTTACTGTGAACTACTGCTACACTGCTACCATCACAGCTGCCCGCTCGATGACCACATTCGAGCGACAGGCAGACTTACATTCTTGGTAAGTAACTCAATGAATGCTACGTACTTCTGCTAATTGATGTCAAGGCCCTTCAAAAAGGGCGTTATAATGACGCCCTCGCTCTGCTTAGCTCCATCAGCACGTCGACCAATCAATCGTTGAAGTTTCACCAGTACATCTTTTTCTGTACCGGCTTATCCAAGCTGAAGAGGGCTATACACTGGTCAGTATCCTTCTCGGGCTTCACCATTTCTGATCCCAAGACCTAACCAACGCAGGACCGACTGGACAACCTGTACCGCTCTTCTCTCTTCTCTACAACCAGACGCCTCCACTGACCCGGAGCTGTCGTTCTTGCTCTCTGAATCCCGAATCGACTACCTTGTGATGCGCGGGCTCTATTCAGAAGCGTTTACAGCACTAGAAGCTCTTTCTGAATCTCTGAAAGAAGAAGGAGCGGACGTGATGCAGCGCATTTCAGTGCTAATTGCAAAGGCTGAGCTGTTCCGCAGGGCCGGGGAGGCAGAACGCGGTTTCAGTGTGGCGTTGAGAGCTGCCAGTGTAGCTTTCAAAGCACGTCTGATGCCCTGCCTCTGGTCCGCGATCGGCATGCTGGCGAATATCCTGAATTCGGTCGCAGAATACGAAGCTGCGATGAGGTTGCTGCATGCCATTGTACCTCAGGTCCGTTTATACATTGAACACACGCTTCAGGCTGTGTAAACATAACTAATTTCATTTATAGTCCCTGGAGAATGTCGATCACTTCGTCACGGGTAAATTGTATTCACACCTCGGCGATTCTTATATCGGACGAGCTGGCATGGAGGACACTTCGACTTCCCGGGGTGCTCGTCTGCGGGCGTTGCATGTAAGCCGTGCAGAGACGTATATTGACAGAGCGCGCGAGTGTTTGTCCCCCCCTAGAACTCTCATCGATGTATAGATTGCTGACGGTACTCCAGGCTTCAAGAGGGTCGAGGACCTCCACGGCGAATGCGAACAGCTCGTGAAGAAGGCCATTGTAGCGAAACTACGGGGAGACGAAACTTTGGCAGAGGAATGGGCACAAAAGCATAATCGGGTGTGGGATCAGGCGACAGCTCGTTTTCCAGACAGCAGCACGAATTGCTAGACAGTCGATAGTCGCACAAAAGAAAATGGATTGCTAATGTCACATGTGCTGCAAACTGGCGCGCCACTATTTACATGTCCGATCCCAAGTCTACCATGTTGCACGGGGCCAGGAAGCCATTTACTCGTCCTTCTTGTGATAGTTGACCTTGTCGTTCCAGAAGAGCGTCTGCGATGTGGTGTGAGATTACATAACTGACCGGGTAAGATGCGTACCTTGTCGCCATCGCCCCACCAGAAGTTCTTGGTGCGGAGGTTCTGGTACGCGTACTCGGGCATCTCCTCCTTAGGGGTGGCGTGCGCCTGGTGCTCCCAGTGAGCGTCCCAGCGGATCTTGCCGTTTACAACGGCAATGACGAGACACGGGATGGCGACGCTGGCGGTTGTTAGTAGTGCAGGCTGGAGACAGAAAGCCGGGGTATCTCACAAGATGGAGAGCTTGCGCCAGAGTTCTGCCCACTACAGTCAGCATATGCCCAGACTATTGGGGAATGTCGAGCCCTGGGGCACTTACCGCCACTCTCGGCGGCATGGACCTCGATGCGGGCACGCTCGCGGTTGAACTCGTTGTCTTCGGCGCCGACGAACTGCTTCGGGGGCTCGGAGCTGTAGGGGCGGCGGCGGATGGGTGCGCGGACGAGGCCGAATCGCGGGGTGGAGCGGACGAACGCACGCTGGGCGAACATTGCGGCGGCAAGCGGGTGGGCAGAGTGGAGAGTGTTGCAATTGAGGGCGTGGGCGGCTGTCGCTGCGGGGGGTGCCGGACGGTGGAGTGATGAGGTTTGAGCTGCGAGCGGGCGGGCGGGCATCCAGGACGATGCGTCAGCCGAGCTTGGCGGATTTGCACTGTTTGCAGCCATAAAGCCCAACGTGACGTCGCGTCGCCCAACGCGCCAACGTCTGCCCGTGGTCGCGCGCTGCAGCCCACAGCGCGCCAGGGGCATCATGGTCCGCATAACCACCTGGAATGTGAACGGCATCCGCAATCCGTTCAGCTACCATCCATGGCGCGACAAGCGCTCCTTCGATGCCATGTTCGACATCCTGGAGGCCGACATCGTCATCATGCAGGAGCTCAAGATTCAGCGTAAAGACCTCACCGACGACATGGTGCTGGTCCCGGGCTGGGACTGCTATTTCAGTCTGCCCAAGTTCAAAAAGGGTACATCAATCTATCTCTACCCATCTCTATTTCTATCTGCCTTGTCTGCCGTGCCTGTTCCGTTCTGTTCCGTTCTGTTCCGTTCTGTTCCGTTCTGTTCCGTTCTGTTCTGTGATGCGTGCGCGTGCTAACGACCGCCCCAGGCTATTCGGGCGTCGGCATCTACACACGCCAGTCTGTCTGCGCGCCCATCCGTGCCGAGGAAGGCCTCCTAGGTGTGCTCTGCCCGCCCGGCTCGTCGACTTCATACCGTGACCTGCCCGAAGATGCCTGTGTCGGCGGCTATCCCACGCCTGCCCAAGTCGCTGACCTCGGCGTCGACTCCGTGTCGCTAGATGCAGAGGGCCGCTGTCTAGTCCTAGAGTTTCCGGCCTTCGTCCTCTTCGGTGTCTACAGCCCGGCCAACAGCAACGGCCTGCGTGATGATTTCCGCTCTGGCTTCCTCACTGCCCTCGACACCCGCATCCGCAACCTCACCAGGATGGGCAAGCGAGTTGTCCTGGCCGGAGATCTCAACATGTCCCGCGAAGAGATCGACACCGCAAGGGCAGAAGATAGCATACGCCACGAAGGCATCACGCGCGAAGACTATCTGAATGTCCCCAACCGCCGCCTCTTTAACCAGCTCCTCGAGCACTCCAAGATCCCCGGCAAGCGTGATCCAGGCAGAGAGGAGCCGGTGCTCTGGGATCTGTGTCGCGAGTTCCACCCTGACCGCGAGGGCATGTACACGCACTGGGAGCAGAAGATCAATGCGCGCCCTGGAAACTTTGGCTCACGCATAGACTTCGTGCTGTGCAGTTTGGAAATGAAGACATGGTTTGATGACGCAAATATACAGGAAGGGCTCATGGGCTCAGATCATTGTCCCGTCTACGCCTCTAGCAAAGACGTGGTGGAGTGCCGAGGGGAACAGGTGCACATTCTCGATATCATGAACCCGCCCAACGTGTTCAAAGACGGCGTGCGGTTGCGAGAGCCGAGTCCTCCGCTGCCGCTGTCGGGAAGGCTTCTGCCCGAATTCAACAAGCGACGGAATATCATGGATATGTTCAAGAAGACAGCCGCAGCGCCTCCAGCACAGGCGTCAGAAGATTCGGCTCTAGCACCATGTCCGCCATTTACGTCCCCCAGCTCATTGACTTCTCATGAGAAACGGCCCCCATCTAGTCCGCAGCTTGCGAGGTCGTCGAAACGAAACAAATCAAGCGCAAGCGCTGTGGCTAGCACGCAGCCTTCGTTACCCAAAGGACAGAAATCGCTGAAGGGCTTCTTCACGCCGAAACCCGTCCCGGCTGCGGCTTCTAGCTGTGAACCGAAACTCGAACAAAAGGCGTCTGTGGTGTCTGGCGCCGACATCACCGCCTCCGCCCCTTCTACGCAATCTGCTTCTGCCGAGCCTACAATTGACCCACAAGACTCTAAAGAATCATGGACAAAGCTGTTCTCGAAGAAGCCATCCCCCCGATGCGAAAGTCACGATGAACCTTGTATGAGCCTGAAGACTAAGAAGCCTGGCGTCAACTGCGGGAGGACGTTCTGGATCTGCGCAAGGTTGGCCTAACACTGTGACTTGGATTCGATCTTTACTAATACCATGTAGACCAATAGGCCCATCTGGACAGAAGGAGAACGGTACAGAATGGAGGTGTGAGACTTTCATATGGGCGAGTGACTGGAACGCTCCGAGTGCGACGTGAAGGACAGGGAGGACACTTCGATTCATTGGATGCTGCGGTCATACACTTGAGGCGAATAGTCACGGCTATGGTGGATGGAAACTGTGAGAGTGGTCACTGGCTGCTCGTGGGGGGTGAAGTGCTATCGCATGCGCATATGCTCGAGTATATCAATTAGTATGAATGGCAAAGTTATGGTAGTAGTACATGGAGTCAATGTCTCTGGAACCAGTTTTAGAAAGACAACACAAGCTCACGGGTGGAGGCAGTCATGATCGCTAGAGGTTAGAGGCTAGCTTGGAGACCGGATGTTTTTGGATCAATTTTTATTGGTGGAGTTAGCTAGTATAGACTATGAACTCGCAGGTGCCTATGACCATTCCCTCCCAGTCGCATGAATCATCATGCAATCCAGAACAGCATCAAACAAAGCTGGAGCCGTATAGAGTTGATGAGTTTCCACCACGCATGCCGTATGATAGTAGTAGTAACCGCCGAAAGAAAATAACCACTCCAAATATGCTTGGATAGTGGGCAGCCAGTGGCTTCGGGTAAGAGGATTGGGTAATATGGGCAGGAAAGCAAGTGACCATCCAGTATTGATGGTATGTGAACGCCATAGAGAAAACCGCCATAGAGAAAACCGCCATAGAGAAACCGCCATAGAGAAACCGCCATAGAGAAGACCGCCATAGAGAAACCGCCATAGAGAAACCGCCATAGAGAGAACGCCATAGACAGATCGCCGTAGACAGATGCTGCATGGCTATGGACGAGCAAGTTCGCTCGTGGTTGAAGCCGCCATGTCGAAAGGAAATCATGCCGAAAAGGGAAAATCATGCCGATAATAGTCGCAAGGAAGTGGATGGTTGTAGTGCTGCAGGTTGCCGGTTGCCGATTTCAGTCGATGAGCGATGTCGCAGAGAGACAAGATCGTCTTGAAATGACTGGTGCTCCGAAAGGTAGTGTTGAAGTGCCGATGAAAGAGTTGTCGCCGACAAGCAGGACCGGAAGAGACATAAACGCACAGTCGTTGGGTGTAAGATAGATAATCGGAGGTGGTAATAGCAAGTCGTTCCAGAGAATCTGGGAGACGATTCCGAATAACTAAACAAAGATGACATCTTAAGTTGATTCTTGCTGTGTAAGCGAGAATGCCGGCATAGCAACATCCGCATCAGCGCCTGTACGGAAGGCACTCCAGTTTGTGATGTCCAAAGCAGTGCTAGGCTCATGCTCGCTAGAGCTGTTGACAGTTGCGCTTGGCTGCTGGTCCACAAAGCTAGAGGGGCTCATGTGGATTGGTGCATTGAAGTCAAAGACCGGGATACCATTGAAGGTCGTGCGGGTGACGTGGTACTGCGGTTGCGAGGCAGAACTGCTAGTGGCGTAAGAGTGCGCGATTCTAATCTGATTTTTGATGTCCGCAGATGTTCCGCTCTCTCGCGTTGCGTCTCGCTTGTCGCGACGCATGTTTCGTGCAGCGAAGCGCTCATCTAGGATGTCTGCATCGAACTGGTTTGCGGCGAGAGTCTGTCCTGCAGAGTGACCGAGGAAGGTTGAGGAAGTCAGGTTTGCTTGATGGATGTAGCCACGAACATATCCCTGCGACTGGGCGTACTCGATGATGTCCTCAACTGAAACCGCTGCAGCTGTAGTTCCAACGCCACCGGGTACGGATGTGTTGGAGGGATCGCGAATGACAACGGGAGCGCCGTTCTCGCCGGTGATGATGCACAAGCCTGTCACCTGAAGGTAGATCTCGGGCGAAGGAATGCCGTAGTGAGGGCAGACCATGCGCAGGAATTGGTCGAGGGGTGCTTGGTCTTTGCCAGCTGCATCTCGCATGGTCGACCAGGCTTTTGCCATAAGTGACCACATGGGTTTGTTCGGGTCGGTCTCCCACAGAGTGGACAATGCCTTGGACAACTTCTTCATTGGCACCGCCTTGAAGACAGGGATCGTGATATAGTAGCCTAGGTTTGCGTTAGTATAGCTTTGAGTGAGTGAATGAGTGAGTGCGACTTACATCGAAACCCGACGAACGCGTTCAGCGCCTTCTTCGCCTTCTCAGGCGGCGCGGCGCGCTCAACGACAGGCGGGGGTGCGTTGAGGAGCATCGTAGTCAGGGCAGCCTGCGCGGCTGGGCTCCTCACGGCTCGCATGACTTGCAGCACTTCGAAGCTGGAGTTTGCGGTTAGGAGCACGTCCATGGTTGGCTCCATCATAAGTGACCTCATGTGAGAGTAGCTGATTGCCATGGTGATGTTGAAGAGGATGATAATCGTCTTTGTTGTGGGAAGTTGAAAGGAAATATCCGCTTGCAAGAGTGGCGACTGTGCACAAAGATGCAGTAGAAACGTAAGTGGAGGTTAGTGTCTGAGACTTGGATCAAAGCGATGGGCGCGCAGCTTTTGAGGGGCTGCGCCAAGACTGCCGCCGCTAATGAAGTGAGTGAGTATATTGAAGGCTAGTCTGGGCGTTTGCAGCCGCCGCCTTCACCTCACATTAGCTGGTGCCCCGCCTCAAGTTGCTGTCTGGGGGAAAGGGCTGGAAGAAATTTTTAGTAAGGCTGCACCCATTTGATTGGAAGCTCGCAGGCAGCTCGTGCAAACGGAACACGCTAGGCACCTGATAACCTTGGAGGTGAAGGTGAGGTCGAGAGGAGGTCGAGAAGCGCTAGTTACTGGATTCATGATTAGTGCTGTCTACAAGGGTTTGAAAAGCGCAGTATTTCTATAGGCTCACAAATCGACTTGGACTCCATTTGCTTAGATCACCATGTCTTTGGCCGTCGTGGTACATGGCTGCCAATTTGAAGTGTTTTATGGGGTGTCAACAACCACAAAACTAATGAAAGCTGCTATGAAATGAAAAATACGAACAGCGCTATTGAAGTTTGAGAACTTACAGCTGCAGGAAATTGTAGTGAAGAAGCGGACTCGAAGTGGGGTGTATGTCGACACCCCTAGGATGGACTCAATCTCTTTATTAGCCGAATGTAGTGAGCTCGCGACGCGAGCTATTTAGCCAGTCTTTGTTCATTATGAGCGTAGGAATGAGCGGTGAGGAGCCTGATATCTTGAATCGATAAAGGGATCGGAACGCTGATGGCTTTGTCTCATCTTGAACCAAGACAACGGCCATGGCGCAGCGCCACCCTTCCTCCCTCCCCCCAATCATTTTTTTTAAAAAAAAAAAATGAGTACCTCGAAGGTAGACGCGGTAAAGGAAATCATTCTACATATGCGTCACACCTCCTGGGTGCTCTGGTATTCACGAACTGGCTCGAACAGCCTTCCCAGCGAAACATTTGAATTTACCATGGTAATGTTGCGATGTTGAGGAATGAAAGAATCTGCATGCCTACGTGCAGGCCCCATCTAAGATTCCTGCCACAAGCCAGGATGTCAATGATACTTTAAGGTTCGCTAAGTATCTTATGGTATGTTCACATAGTAAGCGCATGGTACACTGAGATCTTGCGATAGATCAGATGAAGTTCGAAAAGAGTTCTTACATAATACAGCCTAGTTCCGCATCCCGGCCCCAACCTTCGCCACGCTTAATCTCCGCGGGGCATATAAAGCGACATACGACCCTACCTTATCGTTAAGCTGGGCGCGCAAAATGAATGATGAGGATGAGAACTGATCTTCTAGAGCAGGTTCTACTGCACTACAACGATAATGGCGTCTCCGTTGCTCCTAGTTGCCGCCTACATCTTAGGGGGCATTACCTTCCTCCCGCTTTGCCTCATACTCGTGTTATGCCACGCATACTTTACACTCCCTCGTTACGAACCGATTAAGCCGCAGGTAGAGTCCCCGCGCAAACGTGTAAAACCCGACAGCCTTCATGAATCCCGGACACACCATCCGCACCTCCCCGATGTTGCCGCAAGTTACTTCGCTGTCTGTCGCGAATACGTCCCCGGCGGTGTAAACGGTAGACCTCCGGAGAGGACCACCTCTGTCGGCGCTGGTTTTGCCTCGGAGAGCCCGAGTGTGTACCAAAACATGTACAGAAGTATCTTCGATAGAAACAAAACCACAAGCCCATCCGTGGAAAACGGAAGAAAGGGCCGAAATGTGTTCTACGTGGTATTGAGGTATGTGCTGATTCCGCCTGACTCGTAAAGAGGGTGTTCTCTCTCGACAGTGCTGACTTCTGGAGGCATGGCCATCTCATGCTTTACGACGATGCCGAGCAATTGGAAGTACGCCACGTAATAGCACTCGCCAACTATGAGGTGGACGTATTTGCAGGAGGAGAGCCTGTACCGGAAGGCGAACTTTGGATCAAGCGAAATTGCATTCGACTAAGGCAACGGGCCAAGGTAGAAGGGATCAATGCGCCATCGAGACCGTTCTACATGTTCTCGGATAATTGTTCTGAGAAGGAGGATTTCTACCATGCCATATTGCAAAACTCCGAGTATCCTAGTAGCTCCGATCTGGAAAGACCGCTTCCGCTTAGGATCGACACACCTGATCTTATAAGTCTTGTGCAACAACTCCATGCATCTGAGGAAAATTTACACACTCGATGGATCAACGCACTCGTTGGACGACTCTTTCTTGCGCTCTACAAGACATCGGACATCGAAAACTCTGTACGAATTAAAATCAACAAAAAGATTGCTCGTGTCTCTAAACCAGCCTTCATCAGCAGTATCAGCATTCAAAGAATCGACATGGGAATATTACCTCCATTCATTACAAATCCAAGACTGAAAGAGCTGAGTATGGAGGGAGACTTGGTTCTCGAGGCAGATGTTAGCTACAGGGGTAATTTCCGTTTAGACATATCCGCAGTCGCTCGCATCGAATTAGGTACTCGGTTCAAGGCTCGCGAAGTTACGCTTGTATTAGCAAGCATCCTGAAGAAGCTTGATGGCCACGTATTATTGCGAGTAAAGCCTCCACCCAGCAACCGTCTTTGGGTTGCTTTCGAAACACCGCCAAAAATGGAACTGTCGCTCGAGCCTATTGTTAGTACACGCCAGATTACCTATGGAGTCATCCTCCGAGCCATCGAAAGCCGTATTCGGGAAGTCGTCAATGAAACACTGGTACTCCCCAATTGGGATGATATGCCATTCACCAACACTTTGTCGGAGGAACTCCGCGGCGGTTTATGGGAGAGGTCTCGGAGCAACATTCAGAAGTTAGACAAGAGAGAAATCGAAAAACACCAGTCCGAGACACATCAATTTGAGACCACAACTCCAAGGTCGGATCCGAGCAGTATGCAGTCAATCGACACGGCTCAAAACGCTAAAATATCGGAGCAAAACAGCAGCATATACTCCCGAACTTCTACGCCATCATACTCAGATTTAACCACAGAATGCATTTCCACATCTTCTTCTATAAAATCTCGGTCAAGTATCAAGAAGCCAAAACGTATCCGTTCGGGTTCCTTCTCGAGTGTTGCAAGCCCGATAGTGGATATAGACGCCCCCAAGGCATCGACATCTTGTCTTGACGAGCGGGAATGCATACCCAATGCTACAATTTCTCCACCTCAGATCAAAGCACTGGAGGAACCATCCACAACACTTTTGCCAAGTGCTTCTCAATCTTCGTTCGAATCGCACGCAGGCTTGCAAGGACGGGAAGAAGAGATTATATTCTCAACGGGTATCCAAGACGAAGAGCAAAAGCCACCGAATCAGGAAATGCCACCTCACATTGATCCTCCAGCGCTCGAGCCGGAGAACACTGAGTCGTCGCGTTCCTATACCAACTCGCCAAATATCCTCACACGCCGTCCAACCATAAACCAGTCATTGAACACTGCTACAGCGGCAGCTAAGAAATGGCTTAACAATCGACAAAGATCTGAGCCGTCTTGGTCTGCTCACGTCAAGGATGATAATTTGGGACAATTGCCATCTAACACCTTCACGGAGACACATGGTAATGAGTACGATACGTTGGTTAAATCGATTCCTCCTGTCGTAATCCCAGAGGGTGCACAGCCTATTGGCAGAGGACAGCCGCTGCCACCACCTGGAACACCTTTGCCACCACCTCCAAAAGTCGAGAAGAGAATCTGGAGTGTGCCGGTGCCGACTGCATCAACATTTGCGAATCTAACCCGGCGCAAATCAACCGTCAAGCAGCCCGGCGTATCAACATCGGACGAGCCCAGCAATCGCACTATTGCCAGCTCATCTCTCGGACACTCAGATATATCACCTAGCGAACAAAGGATGGATAGAAGAACGCAACTTGTTCGCAACGAAGCTAGCACGAGCTCTTTCTCAACTACGGCCCAATCAAACACACCACCACCATTGCCGAAACGTAAACCGCCGCCATTGCCGAAAAGACGGCAACGGCTTTCAGTTGCAGAAACCAAGGATACTGGAACCGAACAAGACATATTCGTTGTAGCGGCACCAGACGGCAGCGTGCCAACCAGCCCAACTGACTCTGTCGAGCATTTTTCGCTCGACAGCTCTAGCCAAGAAATATGGAAGGGGCACGTTCCGGAAAGCTGATCACAGTATCAAAAGATAGAATTGAGATGAGGTCTATAGTGTTCTCATGATGCAAGTATTAGCAGGCGTAAATTATGTACAGATGAAAACTTCGCACTAGTCACAACTTCAACAGTGATTTCTCCAGTGTACATCCTCCCAGCAACGTTGACCCGTTTATGAATAGTTGTCCTTCGCCCTTCGTTGGGATTCGTTATCCAGGAAGCTACCCCGGTTTTTCGCTGTGCGAGACGAACGAGTTGAGCGTTTCCGCCGTATGCCACCTGACTCGCGACCGATAGCGCCCCCTCCACAGAACAGAACAGTAGAGATGAAGAAACAAGCCATGGCGGTCCAAGTGAAAGCTATCAATTTGACGCCCACATGGGAATCGTGACCAGCGCTGCGGAAAGCATCTCTACCTTGCACAACCCAGGCTGTCATCAAAGCTGCGGCTATCGTCTGGAAGAATAAAGCTGTAGCTGTTGTCAAAGCGGAGATGTAGCCGCCCAAGCGACTGCACATCGCAAGAAGACCGGTGAACAGGGCTACGACGGCAAAGAAAAGGGCGATGAGGTAGAAAGCAAACATGAATCTGGACAGGTAGTAGTAGTGGCGAGTCCTAATGCGGGTCAATACTGCCTCAACGAGATAGCACGCCAAAGCACTCACCCAAGGAACGGCTCTGGGATGTTCTCGGTGGTCCCAAAGTTCAGAGGAGGATCAAAAGGGAGAGCGGGTACAGACTTTCCGCAATCCGCGTTGTGGCCTCTATCGTCGACGCCGCACACGGCAAAGAAGGTCCATCTCGACGGGTTGCGGGCGTTCGGGATAGCGTTGGTGGCAGCTTGGAGGAAATAGAACTGATCGAGCGGGCTGCTGTTGACGCCCCCCGAGAGTATGGTCAAGAATTGAAGCAATACGCCTCCGGCCAAGATGACTAGGGACACCGAGGCAATGATGGGGCCTGCACCAGTAAGCAGTTAGTCAGGATGGGCAGCACTTGAGGGGACAAGCAAAGACATACGAGCGGCAGGAGCCATTGGGACTTTGGAAGGTGCGAGCGAGGGCGCAGTTTCCTGTCGGTGCGCAAGCTTATATCAGGGCGGTTGAAGGAGTGAGGGACATGGATGGACGGCGGATGCACGCGGGTTGAAACACGAAATGTACAGTGAGTCGCGCATCCGGTTTAAGAAGAAGAACAGCAGCGGGTGACGTATGGCGGCCTGGCTTTGTGCTGGCGAACCAGCTCTAGAGCGCCGCGAGTGCCGGTTAGCTTTGGCGCCATGAGGTCACTACCATGATGCTGCTTTGGATCATTGTTTGCAGCAAGAAAGACGACGGGACGCCGGAACGACGGCGGAAGTGCTGCAGAAGCGCCCGGGGGAGGGTTGATATCGAGACAGTGACAGATGTGGTGGTGATGTTTTAGCACGGGATGTTCTGACCAGGATGCGACTGCCCCTGTGGCAGATCGGCAGCACGCGAGATCCTACGCGGCAGCGCCTATGTTTATAGTGGCAGATTCGATAGATTCGACTACCTACTGCCAGACTCCACCACCTAGATAGGACACAGACAACATGTCGACCGCCATATGGCCGCCCATCGACGCCGTGCAGCTGGCCCGCGAGCAGGCTGCGTCACAGGCCCGCGAGCTGGAGTGGCTGCTGCTGCAACTCCGCGAGACCCTGCAGTCGCTGAAGGCGGGCCTGGAGGAGTGCGCTGCCTTGCTGGCGCCCTCGGAGAATGGGTCTACGCTGGTGCTGTCGACGGTCCGCTCGGAAAGCCTCAAGGGCCTCGTCACCCGCGTCGGCACGCGCATCGTCAAAGGACATGTCAAGTTACGCCTACCGAGCCTCCCGCCGCTGCGCGGTGCAGCGACCTACGACCTGGTCATCTCCTCCGCACCGCACGCGCCGACACTCGTGGTGCCGCAGCTCACGTCTGTCCGCACTGCCATCAACACCTGTCTGGACGTGATCGACGTGACCACCTGGACGGGGGATGCCAGCGACGCAAACTTCGTTGCCGGCCAGCTGAGACTGCTCTACGACCACATCCAGGAAGGCAGACAGGCGCTCAAGGGCTACTCGGATGTGCAGCAGGCGTGGTGGGCCACGCCGGTCGACGACAAGGTGAGCATTCGCGCCGCAGGCATGGCGAGACGAATTGCGCATTACTGACCTTCCCGTAGGTGTTCGACCCGCCGTTGCCGCCAAACGTCTCCTTCCACCTGTTCGTGTTCGATGCCGCACTGGTCCTGGAGATCCGCACCCTCGAGCTGCAGACAGCGGGCGAGGAGTCGTACTCCGGCTTCAGCTTTCGTGACAGACTCGCCGTGGCACTTGGAGGCGCGCGGCCGCCCACCCACGACGAGGCCGACCGCACCTTCACCTACCGGGGCCAGGAGGTTCGCGTCAGGGAAAAGGTGCGCGTGGAGACGCAGGACCCCGCCCTGATATCGGCCATGGCCAAGCTGAACGCGCTCGAGCACAGCGTGATGCTAAGCCGCAAAGCACTGCATATCGTAATGGGTCGCGAAGAGCAACTTGAATGAGTCTGCGCTGCAGTGCTGCAGCTTCTCCCCGGACTAGACTGTGTGTGTGTTTTCCGTCTGATCTCCGCGGCAGCGGCAGCTCTTCCCAAAGCGGACTAGCGGTCGAAAGCGGTCGATGGCGTTATCGATATCGGAACAAAAAAAGTCGCCGCTAGAAGTCATGTTCCGACTGCGATTACTGAGGTCTTTTGTCTTTGTATATCACCTATCACGACTGTTTCCTTACTATCTGCTGTTTACGTTCTGCTCTTCAAGGTCGCCATCATGGTCCCCGCACTCTTGACTGCTGTGGACGCAACCGCCCATGTGCATCTGATCATCGGATCCAATCCCCTCGCCGGCGCAAGGTGCACACGTTCCGTGGAAGTCGGTGCCAAGCCGATCCTCGTCGCTCCGGAAGATGCGACGCTGCATTACGGCTTGGTCAAGAGAATCAATGATGGCGAGGTACAATGGCTCAAGCGCAGCTTCAGAGACGACGATCTTACTACCTTGGGACGGCCTGAAGTGGACGGGGTTGTCGACGCTGTTTTCGTCACAGCCGGTGGGAAGCAGAGTGCTGGTACGCCCTGTCGCCAGGACTTGTGGCGCATGCTGACAACAGCATAGGCACGCAGGTTTCAAGCCTGTGTCGTCGGCTTCGGATACCAATAAACGTTGCCGACGCTCCGAACCTGTGCTCATTCACACTCTTGTCCACACACTCCGACGGCCCTCTTCAGATCGGCGTGACTACCTCCGGAAAGGGCTGCAAGCTCTCCGCGCGAATACGTCGAGACATTGCTGCGTCTCTGCCCTCAAATCTCGGCGAGGCGGTGGAGAGGTTAGGCACAATGCGGAGGCGGATTTGGGAAGAGGACCATGCTGCCGAACTTGCGCAAGATCTGGAAGCTGAGGAAGACGATGCTGGACAGCCAGCCACGTTCAACAAACTTGTGACTGCCGAAAGCGCCGAAGCGGCTCGTGGTCGGCGCATGCGATGGCTCTCCCAGATATGCGAATACTGGCCACTTCGTCGCCTTGCATCAATATCAGATGCCGATGTGGAGCTGCTGTTACAAGACTACAAGAGATCGAATCCATTTAATGTCCAACAAAGCACAACCGAGGGGAGTGCAAAGCAAGGACGCATCATACTTGTTGGATCTGGGCCGGGAAATCCGGAGCTTCTTACGCGAGCTGCCTATAAGGCCATACTCTCCGCTGACTCTGTCTTGGCTGACAAACTGGTTCCGAGCCCAATACTGGACCTGATTCCCCGTCGCGCAACAGTCCACATTGCGCGAAAATTTCCAGGCAACGCGGACAAAGCGCAAGAGGAACTTCTGGAGCTGGGCTTGGAAGGCCTCAAAGCCGGAAAGGTGGTTGTGCGCATCAAGCAAGGCGATCCGTACATATATGGTAGAGGGGGGGAGGAGTACGCCTTTTTTCGCTGTCATGGATACGTCCCTTCTGTTCTCCCCGGGATCACAAGTGCCTTGAGCGCCCCGCTTTTTGCTGCTGTTCCCTTGACTCACCGAGGTGTTGCTGATCAAGTATTGATCTGTACAGGCACTGGTCGGAAGGGCGCTGCACCTGATCCCCCGGAATACAATCCAACGCGTACTGTTGTATTTCTGATGGCTTTGCACCGGTTGGCTGCTCTCGTTGAGTCGTTGCATGAGAAGAAGTATCCTGACACTACGCCATGTGCCGTACTCGAGCGAGCCAGTTGTCCGGACCAACGAATTATCAGGACTTCTCTACAACATGTGTGCGCAGCTGTAGAAGAAGAAGGCAGTCGACCTCCTGGGCTTCTTGTTGTCGGAAATGCCTGCACGATCTTGCGAGAGTATAGCCAAAAGTGGGTGGTCGAGGAAGGATTCAATGGTTTGGAAGACTTGGCTGGCACGCGTGAATTGGCCCTAGACAATCTTGTAGTGTAACGCCAATAGCTGCAACAAACAGCACAACATAATGTTCGATCACCTGCTCTCACTCTCTCGTTCTGATTCCCCGCGGTGGTTGCGCCACGCACTAGCCGCCCCAGCCCCACTTTCGTCATTAGCGAACTATAAAAGTCCCTCACGACCTGCGATACGCGACCACCACGATGAAATTACCAGTCATGGCATCTTCAACTATCGTTGACATTGACCTGAAAGGTCTGCTCCCAAAGATCGCCTCGGGCAAAGTACGAGATCTATTCGCCGTGGACGATAACACGCTTTTGTTCGTAGCAAGCGACCGAATATCGGCTTATGATGTAGTCATGAAAAACGTACGTTCATCTTCACGTACTCCCCGTGCAGTCGGAGGTCTGCCATCTTTATCATGCGCATTGCGATCTGACAATCACCACAGGGTATTCCAGGGAAAGGCGCTCTGCTCACTGCAATGAGGTATAATATTCGTCTGCCACTGTGTCGCCTTCTACTTATCGCATGCAGCATTTACTGGTTTAAATACCTCGAAGCCAAGATCCCTGGGCTTAAGACGCACTTCCTTAACAGGTCACTGCCGGAGAATGTCGAGGCTTCGGTAGACCAGAATCTTTCGAAGACGCTGCGGGAACGAAGCATGCAAGTACGACGTCTCCAGATAGTCCCCATCGAGTCGATCGTCAGAGGCTATATTACCGGGTCTGCATGGTCAGAATACCAGAAATCTGGCACCGTTAACGGTATCGCTTTACCTTCCGGTCTGGTTGAAGGTCAACAACTTCCGAAGCCTCTCTGGACCCCTAGTACGAAAGCCGAAGCCGGGGCCAAAGATGAAAACATCAGTCCGGAGAACGCCAGGGACATCATAGGAGATGAGACAGTAGCCAAAGAGATCGAGAGGCTAAGTCTCGAGATCTATGCAACGGCAGCCGACAGAGCCGAGGAGGTAGGTATTATTCTAGCCGACACCAAGTTCGAGTTTGGTTTGGATGTGGCTCGGGGCAATCAGGTGGTTCTGGTCGACGAGGTTTTGACGCCCGATAGCAGCAGGTTTTGGTCGAAGGAGACGTGGGAAGCCCATCTCGGTAAACAACAACCGAGCTTCGACAAGCAATTCCTTCGGGATTGGTTGGTTGCACAGGGGCTCAAAGGAAAGAACGACGTGGTAGTAACCGATGAGATAGTAGAGCAAACAGCGGTGAAATACCGAGAGGCCTACGAGCTGCTCACTGGGGGAAAACTTCAGCCTGTAGCATAGGTATTGAGTCTACTGTAGGGGCTGGTTACGGAAAGACATGTAAAGACATGTGTATTGTCACTTCCAATGCGCTCGAGAGGATGCCTGTCACCCTGTGACGATTAAATTCGTCCATACCGAGAAGGGTTGTAACCTAATGTACGACATAGGCGTATATGCAAGCACGCGATTAGTCATGATGATGTTGACCTCGCTTCGACTCAACTCTCCCAACCTGTTGATCTATCGATGCAACATCGCGTTGACCTTATTCATCATGTCCAGTGTGCAATTTACTGCGCTCATCAGAGTCCCCTTTTCGCGAGGGGACTTTGTGGAGCCGCCCCAGGTAAGCTAAATTTCGAAGATATCGAATAACCCGCCAACAGTACTCAGGTCAGTTGGGACGCCTCAAAGGACCGCTCTTTGTGGAAAGTGGTTTCAAAATCATCGAAAGCCAGCGATCTTAACTGTACGTATATCTTCTATCCCACTGATCTTCTTTTTGCTAACCGTGCTAGGGGTGGAACTGTATGCAATCTGGCGTACCGCAACACGATGCTCGCTAATTGATGATAGCGCGGATAACTTCGATGTACCTCCGGCATTCCTTTTGCAACAAGCCGCTTGGCTATACGAGCGCCATCTAGATCATGTAAGAGCCCAGCTGAAGAAAGTCGGAGGGAGCGCACCGACTCCGATGAGCCTGGATAGTACCCACACAACTATGGGCGGTATTCCCATGAAGAGGATCGGAAGTGGAGGCTCTGGAGGTGTGTGTTTCCTCCATATATAATGAAGAAGGACTGACTCGTGATAGCCTCGAGAACACTTTCCGTGTTGTCTGTGCGGCCGAAGGAAGGCCCGACATCCCCTGAGGAAACAGGCATGCCAGGTAAGACAGGAGATGTCTATGATAAACAAACCCTGAACATTTCTAGCGCCTTCTCTCTCACGGACACCGTCTACCACTACCATCACTCAATCTCGCGCTTTGGTTCAAAACCCTTCCATACGTCATCAGACCTCCCAGCCTCGTCAAAAGTCGGAATACGGACCGGGTGATCAAGACGTGAACCCCAAAACAGTCGAGGATTCTCGAAGCTCTCTACAGTCTGGCTCATTATTCGCCCAAAGCTCATCCTCAAGCAATTCTTCCCCGTCAGACTCAGATGACGAGAACCCCGCAAAACGCAGTCAACTTTTCAAAAGACCCCCCCGTTTTCGACCCCAGCGACCTCAACGCGAACTTCTTACATACGACGAGGATATAGACGAAGCAGATGAGCATGACCCAGGTACTAGAACAACGTTGCCGTTTGCGAAGGCGTCGGCCACCAACGAGTTTTCACGCGCCACTCCTCTCTCGAATGTACATACAGGCAGGTCGCCGGGAAAGATTAACAGAGTGGATGTTACGAGCCCTGCGCCAAGGCGAGTTTCCACACCGTCTAAAACCGGAGCTGGCTCCTCTATGACTAGCTCTGCAAGTGATGCGCCAAAAGGCGACTTGACCAGCCCCGGCCCACTGAGTCCCCGTCATCAAGCTTCGTTGGCTAAAGCCAGTCCCATGGGAGTAGGTCAGAGATCTGGGAAAGAGGGAAGCGAAGGGACACCGAGCATGGGAAGTAGCTTCAGTGATATCGACGGTACGCGCCAAGTATTCCCATTGCTCTATTGGTTCCTTCTCACTCTGGCTTAGCATAGTTGTTAGGCATTGCCTATACTTCATTTTTCATTTTTCACTTAACATGCCGTGTACAATATTATGAATTAAGCTGACTGACGAATTCAGATGCAAGCATCAGCCAATCCGCACTCGAGGAAGCGCTGCTCAGCAATATACAGCACGGTCGAATGAGTGCACTCAGTCAATTGAGGTCTAGGTATCTGTAGAAGTGAAGGCAGTATATAAAGTTATTGTGCGATTCATTAAACTAAGATAGGTCATAAGGGTAACAAACTGCTATTTGTTTTCAATGTCTGTTACAATTCTCTTAGGCGTGACTTACAAAAGCATTAGCGCCTTTGTGTGTGTTTGGCTGCCCGTCGTCAAGGTAACTGTCGTGTCGATACGTTTCCGACAGCTAGCGCCAAGACTTCCCACGCGTCACCTCTGGCAACCTCTTTCTCTTTGCCCACTCACCCATCCTCTCCCCAATGACAAGTTAGCGGTAACACCAAAACACCACAAAGACCATCTGACAGGTACTAAGACGTGTTGCTTCCCCGTTCGTCACTGTAAGCTCGGCACCTTCACTCGTCGGTAGTACTCAGTCGCTCACAAACTTAGGACAATGGAGCCTCCAACAATCCGCGTTGAGGAGTGGTATGAGGACCCCCCAATTACTACTAAGTACATCCGTGGGGGAAATGAGTTAGACTTCTACGGTATCTGGGGTGCGGTCAAGAAGCTGCGTGGACATCCCGGACGTGGAAAGCTTGCACTCGTCGTGGCACCTACAGCACCTGGCGGACATGGTAGGCTCCGAGCGTCGATCTATTACTTTCATCATATCTCTAATACATACACAGGTGTGCGTTTAATGGAATGCAGTGAGGAGTTCCTGGATGCCTTTTGGGAGTGCATGGCAAAGCTTCTCGACTACTTCGCCGACTTCCTTTCCCAGGATACTGCGACTATGAAGTGCATGTGGTTTCATCTTTTAGATGTCCTGCAGGAGGTAGCAGAACTACCGCATCAATTCTGGGACCTTGACATCCCTAGTTGCGAGCACAGCAAGAACTTCGCCTACGAGTACCAGAAGACCTTACGCCTCATTAACAAGGTCATCGCCCCGTCCAAAGTTCGGATTGCTCGCCCACTCGTGCGTCCACACTCAGAAGTAAGGGGACCGGGGAGTTACGACTTTGGAAAGTTCAAAGCTGGACTCAAACCATGGCAACAATTTCTGTGCAAGGGCGCACCTGGACTCGGCGCTGTGAATGATGATGGAGTACCTGATCAATACCTACCAATGGGGGCTCTATCTATCATCGAGAAACATACAGAGCGTGCCAGGAAACTGACTTCGAAAGTTGCGCAGGTAAGTTCGCAATTGAATTTGCAGTGTTCATTCTGACAGCAATATAGCGTAGTTCCGATGGCCGCTCAGAAGCTAATATGCTGTCTGAGTTTGATAAGCATGTACGTAGTGTCCGCTCCAGCGCCTTCACTCTGTCATTGACACGATGCAGTCCTTCAAGTCTCACAGCAAATCGTACACTTACACCTCAATCGAGGGCCACAGAAAGACAGCCGAAGAAGTAAGCAGATTACAAACCCCGTCTATTATAATGCTAATCATAAAAAAGATGGATATGAACACCGATGTTGCGAATGCTCCTCGAAGGGATATGGGCCTGGGAGATCCATCTTGTCTCTACGAGCGCCCCAACGTACGCTTACTTGATGAGACCGCCGGTAAGTGACACCTATCAAGATAAACTCTAGAATATCTAATCAGTTGTCTATATAGCCAATTACCGAGGTATCCGTGGTCTCGAAGGATATGTTCATCCCGATGGTAGCGACAAATTCCATATGATGGCCATTCGTCCTGCACTATCGGATGGACCGGAGGCAGAGTCGGAACCGGAACCAGAGTCAAAGGTTGACCTGAAGAAGTACCATAAGATGTTCAACAGCTGGAAACGTGGAAATGCTGAAGACGAGGATTGAGTCAAGGGTGAATAGTCTGGATGGATATGGTGAGGCCCACTTCAAGGGCTTATTGCGCTTCTTTGGCGGCGTCGGCCATCCCCCAGATTGTCTTTGAGCATGTACACACGGTTTACAACCAGTTCATATAACTCGATAAGCGGGACGAAACCCGACAAGGGTAATGGAATCATACAGGCGGCATGAGTAGTAATGCCATTCAATTCAAGATTGACCACTGTCTTCTGCTCTTTCTACTTTTGATCATTACAAGACCTCTCTCTTTACATATACTCCTACAGCCCTTCCCCTCCCTCCGCGTACCGTCACTCACCTACTCAGTCCAGTGGTCAGACCCAATCTCCCTCCAACACACTAACACTGTCCAGTCCCAGGACCGCAGTCTGCGCAATCCGTACGCGAATCCTCTCCGACACAACCGTACACAACCGGTAGGACTCGCTTTATCGTTCGCGGGCGGATACTAGCAACAACCAGTAGTATCTCCCAAAGACGAGATGTCGCCACGGTATCCAGCGTGCGGTCCCTGGCGTCCGCTACAAAACATCCGAGTCTCTGGTCGAGACAAGCAGCAATCCAGTACAAACAACCCATCGGTACCTCCCTCGTGTATACTCCCGCCAAGGACATAGTGTACCAGTATATCCGTGCCCTACCTCCCACCCTCCCTCCCTCCACTCTTGCGAGCTCGCTCTTCGCTCATCGCTCGACTCCCAGACTTTCGAATCGAATCCGGAGCGAGGACCACCACGACACCCAGTCCTGTCCTCGGTCCAGCGCGAACCGCATGCGACGAAGACGTAGATAAGGTATACCATGCGTCGCTCCTGCCGTTGCTAACCCTAAAGGCAAGAACCACCTGACATATAATCCCTATCCAGTCCAGTCTCCCCCACCAATTCGCAACCCATAGGTAAAACCCAGGTATCCGTACACGTCTAGCGACCGTTCGCTCGTTCGCTCGTCGATGCGGGAGGGCGATTCGGTATATGGAGCGCGAGCGCGGGGTAGGTACGGGTCGTGGTATCGGGTGTCTTGCGAGAGGAATCCGGCGTGGACGCGTAGTCTAGAGAGCCAGTGGAGTCTTGGAGCCTGAAGGCGTGGTAGGAAGGCAGCGCGTACTCACCGAAGATACGGACAGGCGGATAGGGTCTGAAGACAGGTCTGTCACTGTATGTAGAATTGCTAGATGCGAAGTTCTCCCGATGTTTGGGGTAGAAATTGGAATGTTGCTAGACTTTCTGTCCACCGACTGTACACGCACCAATCAAAGAATTGTAGTCATTCGCATTTTTTCCATTTCACTTATTTATTGTTACGCGCAGACCTGCATGCCATCCACACCGATACTCCCAAGATCTCTGATGTACATCTACAATCCATGCATGTGCCTGTTCACCTCCTAGTCCTTGCTCGTCAGACTCAAGTTCCTGCTTCAAAAACCAGCTGAGCACGCGTGTCCCTCGTTCCTCTCCATGCGTATCCCCTTGGATATTTCCATTCATCCCACGCAGAGTACGTCAAGTCCCGCCGACACAACTCGCCACCGTCCTGCGCGCGAGAGAGGTAGAGGAAACAATCCACCGTGCCGCGCTCTCCTTTGCGAAGAAAGAAGATGAAAAATGAAAAGATGATGCGTGTTCGTAAATGTTACACCAGTGTTTCCGTGAGCGAAAAATGTCGACCCATAAGTGAAAGGAAAGGGAAAGAAGAAGAAAACTGTGGGTACATCTACGACCCAGAATACGAAAAGGAGACATGCGAGAATAGTGTCTCTCATCGCAGCTAGCCCAAAAGACTGGCCATGACGTGCGGACTAAAAATTAAGCACACAGAATGTACAAATGCAAAGGTCGTCTCCAAGAAACGCCGATGCTGATGGGGTTGAAACAGGAAAAAGAGTACTGTTGGCAAAACAGGTGAAGGTTGACAAAAAGCTGGGTCGGAAGAGCCCTGAGCAAAGTTCCCGTCGAAAAAGTGGATGATAAAGATCCGGAAAGTCGAAAAAGTCGAGGAAGTTGATGGTGGAAGGCCCTCGAGTATTCATGAAGGTAACTTTTATACAAAAGCTGGAAAAATGCAACAGTCGTAAGAGTTGCTACCGTAACAGACAGAGTTAGAATCGAAAAAGACACAGGAGAAGTCGGCATATGAAATGTGGAAATAGAAGGGTATCGTCGAGAAATCCAGGCCTGGAAGAGACCGTGCCAGTCCAAGAGAAGGGTAAGGGGTGTCGGAAATACTGATGACGATATTGCCGCCACGAGCGATGACCAGATCGCAGCGTCGGAATAGAGGAATACCTGCTCTCAAATGGGGTTGAATCGGTCGGTAGACCTTTTGCAGCATCGCACCATCACGTGCTATGTCCAACACTATATGGCATTAGCGCCGGGATAACGCCCTTGGTTGCCCAATCCCATATCGCCCATGGTCGCAGATGGTGGTATGCCGCCACGTCCCATCATACCGCCTCTCCCTCTCCCTCTTCCACGTCCACGTCCCATCTCAACACCAGGGAGTGCAAAGTCTGGGTTCGTAGCGTTGGCTTCTAATATCACATCTTCCTGTCGCATTGGCCGTCGGGGGCCGTATGGGCCATATGGTGGCATCCCAGAGCCTGGCGGAGGCCGCCAATTCGGATTGATCCCTCGCTGCGACACTGATGTAAAATGCGATGCTTCTGACGCGGCTGGCGATCTTGAACCATCCGGCATATCATCGTAGGAAGAATTGCGTATAAGATTCGGGTCAATGTTGATAGGGGGGATGGCGGCATTGAATTTCTGATTGAGGGCTGTGGGGCCTCTGGGACCTCCAGGTATGAGTGACGGAGGCAATGGTCCCGCTGGCGGTAGTGGGACGGCAAACCTGGGATCCACATCTTCATAGTAATCAGAGCTCCTATCCATATTGGGCATGCCGACAGTCGAGGCTTGTGCTGGCAGTTCCACTGGAGAATCCTGGATTGGGGAGAGTCCGCGACTATTGCTACCGGATGTTTGAAGTGTTTGATCCGAAGGATTACTTCCGTTCTGGTTCCACGCCGCGTGAGGGGGAACGTAGCGATCTTCTTCTGAATATTGACTCGTAGGGCTTATCGGGCCCTCAGGTTTTCGCTGAGGAGACGAGGATGGGAAGCCACCGCCTTGCTGAAGAGCCAGCATTCCTTGGACGTCGCCGTCGCTCTCACTCAGGCCAAAGTTCGGGTTGTTCACAGGAGTACCGCCACGCTGATCCATCTCAATAGCCTGTCCAATAGGCATGGATGGCTGCATCTGAGCATTGGGCAATGGACCTCCCGGTTGGTTGTATGGCGAGGCTTCTCGTCGAAATGGCATGCCTTGTCCGTCGTAATTGCTGTATCCGGGAGGTGGAGCACCTCTGCCCATAGGACCAGGGCCTGGCATAGGGCCAGATTCGGGACCAGGGCGCATGCCCCGTCCATTCCCATTCCACCCTGGCGGTGGTGGACCCCGCATGCCTCCTCTCGGGGGCCCGTAGCCGCCCCTTGGGGGCCCATAACCGCCTCGTGGTGGTGGACCATAACCTCCTCTTGGTGGATAACCTCCTCTTCCTCGGAACTGCGGACCTCCACGGTTCGGCGGCGGACCTCGCATCTGGTTCTGCATCATGTAGGGATCGTTCGGCATGGGTGGGATCGGGTTCCCGTACTGGTCGACAGGCTGTCTTCCACGGCCCGGCGGGCCTCGAGGCGGGTTCATCATCTGCTGCCTCTCTGCACCGTCGGTTCGGCCGCTGCTGACGGTCTTGAGCGAGGGGTTGCGATTGTTAAGAGGAATCATGTCTTCCTGTGTGTTCTGCTTCGACATGTCGAAAGACGCGAAACCCTTGTCCCCGGACATCATGGTATCGCTCGACATCGGGGGCGGCGATTCGGCCTTTGGCAGTATCTCGGACGGAGGATCGCCTGCGGAGCGGTTCGCGTTCGTGTTCGCGTAGTAGTTCTGGCCATTCATCTCCGCATTCTCGGCGATCCGCTTCTTCCTCGCCTTGCGGCTAACCAGAGTCCGCCTCATGGCACACGTCACCACCCCACTTGCGACAATTATAACCGTAGCGGCCAGGACAATCCATCCTCCCCATGCCATGTGCGGTACGAACAGCAGGATATCGACCAGGAAAGCGAGCAGCGAAACCAGCAGGGTCGGGAAGGTAAAAATCAGCAGGGCGAGCAGGTAGCGCGGCGAGTGGGCGGGCGAGTGAAAGTGGGCGGCGACGGCGAGAGCGAAGCATATCAGGGTCATGAGGGCGGCAATGGGATGCACGATAAGAATGGTGGAAAGCGAGTGTCGGGCGGCCGAGGGCAGCGAGAAGTCAGAGGCGGGAGCGGTGCCGAACAGGCCATCTGCGAGCTATCATCAGTCTCCGCCTCTCTACACAGAAGAAGCTGGGAAGCCTACCGGTGTCGTAGCCAATCATGGGCCCGCGACATTGGCCATTTTCGCAGTACCCAAACACGCCGAAGTCGACGCCTTTGAAGGTAGCGAGCGGAATGCCTTTGATGATGGGCGTCGAGAGGGTCGAGAGCAGCAGCAGCGCAAAGGCGGCAAGGAACAGTATGGAAAGGGGCGTCGCCGGCCGCAACATGGTGAAGAAGAAGAATAGAGAGAGTCCTGCAAAGATCCAGCCTCGCACGAGACCGGGTCTTCAGGACTCTGTGAGGTTGGTGGAGTAAGTATAGGTAGGTAATTGTGTCGTCGAGCGTCAAGGCTCTGCGGCGGCGCTGCGACGTAGATCGCGGGCTCGCGCGCTGGGGAATGCACTGCTATGGTGCGACACACAGCGCCAGTGCCAAAAATGGGACAGCGCTCCAGGACCTGACCTCCTATTGTATGTATTGTGTGGTACTGTGGTATTGTGGTATTGTACTGCCGCCTACAATACGCGCAGCACCCAGGCAAGCAGCGAGCGACTCTAGGGGACGGGGGGGATGGGGGGTGCGAGAGAAGGCTGGCCGGGCGTATCGTATCTTGCGGGGGACTCCAGATGATGGGTGGTGAAGGAGGTGTCTAGCGGTAGCGACTCTAGTAGCGACGGGGGGCGCGGCGACTGTTCAATCGCGAGTGCAGGGGTCATCGACAATCTCCATACGCCTGCTTCCTGCCTAGCCCGCCTGTGAGCCTGGCGAGAGCCTGCATCCCGAAAGCCAAAAGCCCTATCATCGTTGCCGGGAGCCTGTTCTCCGACTCTCCCGATGCACGCCCGCTGCCAGCTTTCCGTCCTCGGCCGCTACGCTCCAGAGTCCAGATGTTGCGACTGTACCACCTAATACCTCGTTGCCCCGTGACACAGCCACCGCCCTGCGCCCGAGCGCCGTCAAACATTCAATGTGAAGAGGACTCGCTGTGTCAGAGTAGCCTCCCCTGACCCCTGAGACTTCTGTCCGTCAGACTCGGTCAGAGCCTCACGCCTGCGACAAAGCGCCCTCGAAATGCCTGTCGTCATTACAATCGGCGCCCCCGTGACCCACTACCTTGACACAATGCGCAGGAGCCCACAAACATCACTGCAGCTGCAACGGCACGCCCGAGCTTGCTTGAATCCTCGTTTTGATGTTCATTGATATGCAGAGTAGCCGGTCCGTACCTGAAACGGTAGACCTCGTGAGCTCGTGAATGACCAACGCCTATTTTGAGACCCCGAGTGCACGATAAGCCCTCTCGCCCAAACCCTGTTCCGCTCATACATAACCACCACCGCCTAACCACCACCGCTCCGATGCCACATCTAGTTTCCGGCCAGAGCATACGCCCGGCGGCGGTCACGCTCCTCAGCGATGGAGAGCTTGACGCCCTTGCCCTTCGGCAGGCTGATCCACGGCTTCTCCTTGCCAATAACGCTGCAGCATGTCAGTCTTGGCACTTTGCGCGTCGACCCAAAGGCGAACTTACAAGACGTTGGCCTCACGAGTGGTGAACTCGTTGTCGACAGCGTCCTTGATATGGACAACGTTGAAACCTCCGTCGTGACGCTCACGGTGCGTGATGACGCCGACACGACCCATGTTACGTCCACCGGTGATGGTAGCGATGACACCAGTGTCGAAGTGGATGAAGTCAGAGATCTTGCCGGTAGCAAGATCAATCTTGACCGTGTCGTTGACCTTCAGAGCGGGGTCGGGGTAGCGAATCCTAGATCCTTCAGTATGAAATTCAAAGACGTCGGCCAGGACCGGTCTGGTGCCCGGTGCAAGAGGTCTCCTCAAGCACCTTGCCCAAACTGTGTCCAACGGCTGATAGAGGCGGCAAACTCACGTTCGCGCATCATGCGTAACACAGTAGGGAATTCCGCCCCTGCCGAGCTGAACTCGCTTGACCTTGCCCAGCTTGTACGCCGACTCCTCTGCTGTGATCCTGTGGACCGTGTAGCGGCCCTTGGTGTCGTAGATGAGACGGAAGTTCTCGCCGGTCTTGTCGATGGTGATGACATCCATCAAGCCCGCGGGGAAGGTGGAGTCGGTGCGGACCTTGCCATCAACCTTGACGAGGCGCTGCATGAGGATGGCGTTGACCTCGCGACCGTTGAGGGCATACTTTAAGCGGTTTCGCAGGAAGATGATCAAGGGCAGCGAGTCGCGGAGCTTGTGAGGACCGGGGGAGGCTTTCGGAGCATAGGCACCTAGGGCATGTGAGCAACGTCCGCAACATATTGTAATTGCTCTGTAGCATACCGGAAAGTTTGTCCAAGAGCCAGTGCGAGGGGGCGCTGAGGCGCTTCTGGTGCTTCTTCCTGGAAGCCTGTCAGTATATTTTCTCCAAGTGACGGCACTGATCGGAGCAACTCCGATAATTGCATTGCAATGTTGTGCGCTACAACACGAAGCTCAAGGGGAAACGTACGGGCCACGAGGCATGATTGCTGTATTACGGGTTAGTGGTCGAAGAAGAGGTCCTTGGGTGCGAAGTCTCAAGACGTCGAAGTTGTGTGCGCGCTCGCTAATTTTGCGCCGAAATTCACTTAGTCAGACAGCGCTAGCCCGATTAGGATGGTCTCATCATTGGTCCTGTGCCACTGATTCTCACGCAACATCGAATCAAGTCAGTACCGAAATAGATTTGGAGAAAAAAAGAAGTTTCGATTTTGGTATCTGAGTTCTGCGGCACCTTTCTAATCGCCATCTACATCTACGCAAATCCCTTCAGCACTGCCGCTTCCGCGTTCAATATCGACGAACCCGCCGCTCCAATGACAGCTACAAAGATTAGCAGAATGCCCAACTGCACCGTATTAAGAAAGTGACTTACTGTTGTGGCTCAAAGCAACGAACTTGATATCAAAGATACCTGTCTCGTCCTCCCTGACACGTCCAACACTGACAGCATACCCCCTATCCGTCTCCCTATCCAACCTAGGCTGCGGGCGATCCGGCGCATCCATCACCGCAATAGCCTTCTCGGGTGCAGACGGGGCACCCAACTTCTGCACGTCAGACACATACTCCCTCATAGCCTGCTTGACCTGCTCAGCACTCGGCGGGGGGCGCTTCTGGAAGCGCAGTGATACGCATGCTGTATGTCCGTCCAGGACAGCAACACGATTGCAGGCCGCGGAGATTCTCATGGGCTGGTCAACGAAGCCCGTCACATCCCCATTGATACCACCTAGAATCTTCTGTGCTTCGGTCTCGAGCTTATCTTCTTCGCCTGAGATGAAGGGAACTACGTTGTCGATGATGTCCATACTGCTGACACCTGGGTATCCCGCGCCTGAGACGGCCTGCATTGTGACTACTGAGACCTGGTCTACGGGCCCAAATTTGGCTTGCAGTGCTGCGAAGGGGATGACTATGCCGATGACGGCGCAGTTCGAGTTGCAGACCAAGAAGCCTTTCTCCAGGCCATGGTGTTTCCGTTGGTGCTTGATGACATCGAGATGTGGGAGGTTCACAGTAGGTACGACGAGAGGAACAAGCGGGTCACGGCGGTAGTTCTTTGCGTTGGAGAAGACAGCGAGGTTGGACTTGAGGAACGCCATTTCTGCAGCTGCGGTCAGATTATTCATGGTGCGATTGCATTCGCGAGTTGCGTACCAACGTCTCCCGCGACATCGCTGTCGAGGCCCGAGAAAACCAGGTCGCAGTCCTGGAATTCCTCTGGCACGCATTTCTTCACCACCAGTTCGCCAATGCGCTCTGTGAAGGGGATCGCCTGTTTCCACTTGACCGCATCCTTGTATTTCTTGCCCGCAGACCGCTCGGACGCGCCGACGGCATGTAGGACGAAGTGAGGGTGTAATGCGAGGAGGAGAATAAACCGCTGGCCAACCGAACCAGTGGCACCAAGCACGGCTGCATTTAGAGTCAGTGGAGCTGTACATGGTCAATTGAGTGGCGGGGCTATTGTACCGCACTTCTTCGTGGGGAAATCCTTGTTGTGGGATGTGAAATGTTCGGCGTCCATGGTATCTTGCTGTGGCATGTTAGAACGGAGTCAAGAAACTTTTTGAGCTATGAAGTGACGCAGCGCGGGGTTAGTGGGGTTGAAACCCAGCACCGATAGCGGAGCTCCAACCTCACTAGTTTTATACATGTATGGTTTCATCGCCGCCGGAATCATCACACATGCCGACTCTGCCCTTATGATATGGCTGGCGCCCCGAAAAGACAAATGTATGCATTCGCTGCTATGAATATGCCGATGCAGTGCCAAAAGGCAAAAGGCCGACGAGAGCGCCCAACGACCTTCCATTTGCCCTTCCACATGTCAATCCACTACTCTCAATGTGGCATGTCCATGATCTTGCCTGGATTCATCAGCCAATTCGGATCCAGAGCCCTCTTGATGCTCGTCATAACATTGATAGTGTCGAGGCCGAGCTCCTTCAGAAGTGAATCCTTCTTGCCCAAGCCGATGCCGTGTTCACCCGTACATGTGCCCTCCATCTCCAGTGCACGATCTACCATGTCCTTGATACATTTTTCAACTGCAGCCCTCTCCTTGGGGTCTTTGTTGTTGTACATGATGCTTTCGTGGAAATTGCCGTCGCCGATGTGTCCAAGGATGCTGGCAAACAGGCCCAGGTCGTCCATCTCCTTTTTCGATATCTCTGCATCGTTGTAAGAACAAGACCACGGTAGAAAGAAGTGTGAGTGTGATTGACATACCAATGATGTCTGGAAGCCGAGACAGCGGTACTGCGACATCGGTACTCCAGACTTCATGACCCTCTTCTCGAAGAGCCAGCATGCTCCACAACGACTCCTTCCTTGCCGACCACAACATCTTCTGCTCCTCGGCATCGACCGCGAACTCGAAGTTGCCGCTATTGTGCTGTTTAGCGAGCGTCTCGACAAGCCGTACGTTTTCCTGGACCTGTGTGATGCACTTAGTTCCCGTCTAGGTAATTGTGCACTTCCGGTAATACTCACCCCTGCCTTGGTACCTGAGAATCTGCAACCGGATATTAGCATTCATCCTTGCCATTGGTACAGACTACTTACTTGAAAAACATGGTTGGCACTTCTTTCCATTTCTTCTGCGGCGTAGAACCAGCCCTGTTGATGACCGCCATCTGCACATCATCCATGATTTCCATGGCCGCCACAGGGATCCCTGCGCGCATCACCTTCGCTGCTGCTGCTGCTGCGTCTCGGATTGTCGGGAAGGTCACAACAGCTACGCTAGTCTCTTGAGGAATGACAGCCAACTTTAGTGTGATCTCTGTGACGAGACCAAGCGTTCCCTCAGATCCAACGAAGAGGCCAGTTAGGTTGTAGCCAGCCGCGGATTTACTTGCTAGTCAGTATAGTTGAATAAAAATCATGGTCTAAACATACCGAGGACGACGCCTTGTCTTGATGATTGTGCCGTCGGCAAGTACAACGGTAAGGTTAATAACCCAGTCTTTCATAGTCCCGTATCGCACTGCATTGGTACCACTACTGTTGTTACTCTTATACCTTCCGGTACATAGTAGATACTGACCTGCAACTCGTCCCGACCATTCCACCAATCCGAGCCTGATGTACATTTAGCGCATACTTCACGATGCTTGGTCGCGGTAACAATGACCGATTACTGAATACTCACCGACGGACCAGGGTCGACTGGGAAGAAGAGACCAGACTCTTTGATCTCCTCATTGAGACTCATCCAAGGAACTGAGGGTTGAACGACCACGTCCATACTTGAGGCTCCACGTCAGCGTCTCAAGCGCACAGATTCCCGTACGTGGCCTACTTACTCGTCTGCATGCAATGATACGACTTGATCCATAAACGAGAAATCGATGCTCATGCCACCGTAGGGAGCAGAGAAGTTGGCTTCTAGACTCGATCCTCCGGAGAAAGGAATCATGGGGATCTTGTATTTGTGGCAGACTTTTGCGATGTGTGACACCTCTTCTGTCGAATGCGGATATGCGACGGCCACTGGAAGTTGATCAATGTTAATTGAGGACCATTCCGAGTAGCCGTGCCTGAGCAGATCCTCGTCATCGGTACTGATAGCATTCTCTCCCAGAGTAAACCTCAACTCCCCGATCGCCTGAGTATCTTGTCAGTACTCGGTAGAAAATAAAATAGGCTTGTCACGCACCGTTTCCATCTTGACCTTTGAGGCATAATGCGGCCTGTCCGACTTCCGCCAGGGCAGCTGAAATCTAGAAGTTTCATCATTGATGCCCGCATAATAGGTAGTAGTTCCGGTTGTGATCCCAGTCAAAGTGGTGAAGAGCAAGACTTTGCCTGAGCTCCAAAAGGGCCTCGGAAGAGTTTTGGGTCTGTAAGCAGTGTTCGTCTGGTTCCGAAGAGTACCGGTACCCCGCTTGAGTAATGGCGAAGCGAGCCTCGCTATCGGACGACGAAACATGTCGACTTATCGATAACAGATTACGCTGAAATTCTCGTGAGCTTTCTGGTGTTGAAGGTCAAATGATTGTTGCGGCTACGCGCGAAGGCCATTAGTCCACCCCGAAGGTAGGCGGAGTCCGAACTGAAAGAGGCTAAGATACGGGAGCGGACAGAATGATAATAGGCCCAGCACACAATTCAATGTACAAGTATCTAGATTAGTATAACTGAAGCGGGGAGACACCTTTTTTTGTAGTTCCCGCGCCATCCTTCAGGCCATCGCGGGCCAACGCACAGGCAAATAACGCTCCCCCAGCTTGTCAGAAATCCGGACTGGACCAGTAGTAAAGGAGCACGCTGGCCTAGCTGTAATTGAGTACCAAATATTTTTTGGCACACGTAACATGGTGAGAAAGAAGATTGCATGGTCGGCTGCAGGGGCTCAAAGAATCAAGAGTAACTGCGGGGAAGAAAGGTAGTGCTTTGTTCCGTCGTGGCAAGATGTGACGATGCACACATGTATGACATGCTGACGGTCGCGTGATGGTTGTTGGATGTTTGCATGGAGACAGCGTCCGGAGCAGTGGGTGTTGGGACAGCGGTACCTTTTCCCGCCCAGTTGAGGCTCTGATGGGTTTGCTCCTTTGGGTGAGAGGGTCTGGGCGAAGGGCACTGCAAGGTACAGCGCACTGGTTGTCCAGACCATGCACTTCATCGTTCACTCTCGGGGCTTGAGGCTCTAGACTCTGGAGTGCTCGTGTGGGAAAGTTCTTAGCCCTGCGCCATCCCACTCTTCGATACCCGAGCTGGCATCCCACTTTGAAATTGCTCAATTAGTAATGACGTTTATGAGCTGCCGATTAAGCGGTGAGTTAAATCCGGATGCGTCATACGATATGTCGCGAGTTTGGATTGCGGTTGCGGTCGGCAGTCGTCGGCGTTTGAAGGGAGCCGAGTCAGCCAATCGGACGTTGCCAGGCATTTAATCCCAACAAACATCTGCCGTGGGAGCAGAGGACGCAATAGTCTAATGTACATGGCGAAGAGACGATGGAATCGAGGCTTGGCGTGAACGTACGTGAAACAGTTTCTGTGGTGCCCGTTGCGTAGTCTCTTTCGGGAAAGGGTCGTCACCACGGCAATGGTCTGTGTACTGGAGCCTCGCCTCGATAAACCCACAACAGCACGATCATCCGACACCCCAATCATACCCAACCGAGATCACCTTCAACTATGGTGCGCCCCGAAGTGGATGACCTATCCGTCGAGCTCGATAGAGTTATTGGGTGTCCGTACCCAGCTTCGCTCGTCGTAAGTGCCCATCTGCACATCTCGGCGTCAACACAACCTCCGAGGCTTGGCACATGTAGTCTGATGTGCTCTGTTGCACGGCGCAAACAAATGACTCGATCAAGATGCTAACGAGAACAGAACCTAGCAAAACATCTAGATGCTGCGGACACCCTCAGCATTCGGGCCTTGATCTGCGAACGCCCACCGTGTGCCATCTCGAAACTAGCATCCATTGTCTTTGCAGCTCTTCCCCTATGGCAATATACCATCGATATTCTGTGTTGCCTTTGTGAGTCTGACAGCTATATATGGGTTTGGAACATGTTCTGATCTTCGAAAAGCTGAATCGCCCGAGTTCAGCAGTCAGCTACTCAGCCAAACTCCTCACCTACTTGACCATCTACTTGAGAAAGCAAATTCGTCAAAGAATGCTTTTGAAGACGTAAGTTATACAGCATTTCTAGAAGGTTTAGCAAAAGACACGTAACGCTGCAGGACTAATCCAGCCACAGCATAAACAACTTTGTATTACGCTTCTATCACGTCCGCTTCCTCAAACTGTGCCACTTCCCGCAAGTGCACAGGCCTTCTTCCTCCAAGTTTCCGAGCGAGCATTGGCAGCAGACAGTCTGGATGAAAATGAGATGAGATCCGTTTATTACATGCTCAATGGAGCGTGTAGAGGCCTACTCAGTCTGCTTCCGTACCTCACGAAGCTGGCATTTGAAGAGAAGCTGTGCCGCATTATTTCATCTGACCTCAAAGCTGAAGACTGTATGCTTCGGCTTTGGTGTTTTGGAATCATTATCCTCGTAGAACATCCTGAAGCCCTCGGCAACGGCAATCCTCCTGTCTCTGTTGCCTTGAAGTGGCAGTCAAAGGCAGGGAAGAAGATTTTTGAAAAGGATGTTTCTAAGACGCTTCAAATAGCCTGTCTCGATGTCATGTGGATAACCAAAGAACATGTCGACATCAAGGATACAGAAGCATTGGAAAGCATCCGAATCGCCAGTCGCACACTGCAGCTTGTGGAACAGAATAAACGAGATGGGTGGGCAACTTCTGCTAAGCACGCCTCACAAATCCTCACTAGGCTATCGGAAAAGGCCCTACGCAGCCATATCAACTCGTCTGTTCAGCTTGAGGCGCTTTCCTTCTTTGCCTTGATATCAAATGGACGCGGGCTTTCATCGGAGCTCGTAGTGAAGTATGTCGCTGCACTAATTGAGACGATGTCTGTAGCGGATACGAACTACTTCGAGGAGTGCGTGTCAATGTCTTTATCTCTTTTCGCTGTAAGTTTGCCACTTTAAATTCTTCACAGTATCTAATTCTAGCGCAGCCACACATGAAAGAGTCTGATATTCGCCGTATCCTTGTGGCGGTCCTACAGTCAAACATATCACCTTCTTCCACACTTCGAATGACCAATATGAGAGTGCTTTGCGACGAGCTAGGCGCGGTGATTCTGAATTGCTCACGATTTCGGGCTCTAGTACTCGTCTCTATATCTTCGCAAGATCTTCAAGAGGCAATCGAAAGCTTTCTAAAGACCAACGTCCATTCTGAGGATAATCGAGCTCAGCTCTGCTCTCCTTATAACGCACACTTTCGTCGAGATTTAATCTCATCAACTGTTGCTATGTTACTTAAAGCGGCTTTTTCTTCCGGCGTGTCAGAAACGCCATTCCCACAACCAATGGTCGTATCCCTTCTGGAGAAACAGCAACATCTTCCATCCGTTTCGAATCAATGCACACATTCGACTTCTTCCGGAAGTCACTCGCCTGTATCACTATTCCAACAAGAATGCACCCCCCTTTCAGGCATACACCTTCAAGACTGGCGAGAGCGTCTCCACTCGGAATTGCAGACTCAAGATCACTATCAGCGAGACTCTATTGTTCGATCCGTTTCCCGGATATGTCACGATCTCGAGAGTCGCTGTGAAACTGTCGAAGCACCCCTTCGCCACGAGAGAGAAAAATCTAATCGATTCGAAAATGAGATCGTGGAGCTGAAGCAACAGATCTCAGATCTGGAGGCAAAGGAATGGCAAGCAGAACAACTCTTCTCTGTGGCAGAATCTGATATCGAACATTTGGAGCAAGAGAATGATGAGCTAAAGGCTGAGAAGTATTCAGTCTATGCCGAACTCGAACAACTCAAAAAGGAGTGCGAAACAGCTAAAATCGAAGCGGAGCAAGCTTTGCGCGTGGTAGAGGAGACTTCCAGTAACCAAAAGATCCAACTCCAATCGAAGATTCTCGCCCTCGAGGAGGATACACATACTTCCAAGGAGAACTTTGATGCGGCACAGCAAGCAATCAATGTTCTCTCTAAAAAGCTTCAGGATGAAGAGGAGAAAGGAAAGGTTCTCGCCAACCAGCTGCAAGCTCAACTTTGCGACACAGAATGCGATTTACATAATGAGCAACAGACTGTCTCCCGACAACAAGAGGATATAAATTGCCTGAAGCATAATCTAGAAAAGGAAAAAGATACGGTCCTTCGACAACAGCAGGAATTTCATGGGCTGAAGGACAAACTAGAGAACGAGCAGAACACGGTTTCCCAGCAACATCAAGATCTGGATCGTCTCACGCACGAGACAACGAACCTTCAGAACCAGTTGCAAAATACAGAGTCAGAGCTCTCTACTGTGTCTGAACGCCTTGGCGACCTGCAAGCTCGCCATCATGAGCTCGCCCAGTCTTCCGAGGAAGCTCTTGAGAAGCTTGAAGAAGACTATGAGAGCGACATCAGGAAATCGGCGTCAAAAGCAGAAGAGCGGTACAATCAGCTTCATAGCGAGCTTCAAGATGCCCTGCGCAAGGGCCGGGAAATGGATGAGGCTTACCTTGGTGCCCAAAACGACATCCATCATCTCCGCAGCGCCATTCCTCCTCTCGAAGTACAAGTCCAGAGGCTCACCGACGCCTGCTCAGACAAAGACACTACAATTGATGGATTGCGATCGCAGATTTCAGGCCTTCAGCAAGTGAGAAGAAATATGTTAAAAGTAATGGGCATGGAACCTGACACACTATCATCATCGCCTTCGGCTGACGAGACCTTCGCTCCTCGCATTATCCACTCGCATCGAGGGCAAAAGTCGGTACAAATGCCCATCGCGGTGCTTGGAGCAACGGCAAGCGCCCAGGCAATATCCAATACAACGATGGAAACCGTTGCCAACGCGTCTTTCACTTCGTCTGAGTCGCCATCCCCCCCGAACGAATCAAGGCCAAAGCGACAACGAACTTCTTTCAAGGCCTCGGCCCTACCCGCGCCTTGCATCAATAAGTCGTTGAAGCCTACGTCTAGCAAGGCGTCTCCCACAAAACGCTCACCGCTGAGCTCCTTGTCGCCAAATCGAAGGCACACAACCGTTGGCTTTGCCATAACAGAGGAAGATGATCACCAGGATCGCAAGCAAAGCTTGTCAGCGAGGAAACGGAAAGCCAGTCTGCATGAGATTTTTGATCAGGGTAGCTTTAATGAGGACAGTTTTTTGACAGGAACACCACTTCTCACAGCGTCGGAGAGAGCCTCCGAAGAAGACAAGGAAGATGAATCGGTGACCGCCGAGCCTTGATGGTCATACACATATATATATCACGGTTTCAGGAGTAAGGTTTGCTTAGATACCCATATGTTTGCATAGTCTGCGATGGGCGTCTTGGTACATACTTTCATTATCCCGGATTATTAGTAGGCCCAATCACCGTAATAAACGTGCATACATTGATTATGCCTTGAAGCTTGCGAGCCTGTATCTTTTGTGCTTCATGGAGTTGGTCTGTCGCACATAGCGACATGGACTCGCCAACCAAGACATCACGCTCAGTATGGTCTCAGATATTGTTCGACCCCGCGCCGATAGCGTTTACACGTACTACCTCTCTTACACTGTAATCATAGTTTATCTCACGTCTGACTTCAGCTTTTGCTATTGCGCGTCTACTCTATCCTTCCTTCCTCGTTGCCACCTGCAACTACCCCAATTAGCGACATTAAAGGATCGACCTTTCAATTGCCACTTGCTTCTGTCGGATTCAGCACAAGTGCCACTGCATCTCTATTGTTCAAGCGCTACGCGCTGCAGCGCACTCAAAGCGTCTGCGTTTGCTTGTCCGCGCGAGCAAACGAGTCGTAGCTAAAATCGCCCGTTATCTCTGGGTCGCGCCTGCCCATATCAGTCTCCGAATTCGGCTTCACCTGCGCTGAGTTTGCCGTTCGGGAATCAGTATACACAATCACTCCCACACTTCTCTCCCACACTTCTCTCCCACACCCTAACACCAACTCCAGCCCCGACCTCAGCTCACAGTCGAAAAGCTTCGACATGAGAAACAACAGGGCCGGCTATCGAGGCGGCAGGGGCGGTAGAGGCGGTTGGAATGACAACCTTCCGAGCAACAATACTCAACGACCCATCATCAAGCCAGGTCCTCCGGGCCGCTTCACGAGCTCTGCTCAGGACGCAAACATCCAGTCGCCCGTCACTCCCCCGCGTAGCCCGAGCTCTTCCAATTCCACAACCATCATGACTCCATCTCCGAGCTACTCACCTCGCCCAACTGTCCGTGCCAATGAGCAGGACTGGATCGAGGCACAAGACCAGAAAGTGAGACTTGTGGGTATTCCGAAGGATACCAAGCTCAAGCAGATATACGACTTGCTTTCCAGATATGGCAATATTGCGAGGATTGAGAAGTCCGGCGATTCGGCTTTCATTACCTTTCAGCCGCCACCCCAACCCGACGTATTTCTCCACCCGATCAATGTTGGACAAGCTCATGTGAGAGTCGATAGATCTACTATCCGACGCTTCCAGGTCGTCAGTCCAGTCGATTCAGATCGAATGTATTACGAGGACAACATTCTCTTCGCCAACTCTATTGACTTTGGTATCACCTTGGCTGAGAAGACGCTGCATATCATGCGCACAGTGGATCAATACAAACCTGTCAAGGTGTCCCTCAGTCTTGGTGATCGCAAGGAGATTGATGTCCAGTTTCCCTTCATGATTGATGGAGATATTCAGAGGCTGCGCTTCCGTCTCCCTCTCTCACTTGTCGCGCTCATATACAAAATCAACAACGACAAGACAGGTGGATGTGACCTAGTCATACCATTTGAGTCCCCACCGCAATTCTTCATGCAAGCCCTCGATATCTCTAAGACCTTTGGCGAATACGACCGGAACTGGATCGACTTCTACTCTTGGTATCGACAGACGGATGTTGTCGATAGTGCTACTAAGGAACGTTTAGAAGGTACTCCTGTGATGAACCATGTGGATGCCACGATAGTCGATATTGGTAAGTTGCACACATATACGCACATGGTCCTGTACTAATCATTCCAGGTCGTTGGACAACGTACCGTATCGCATTTAGCCCCGAGGCCATAAGGGGTCCCAAGTTCAAAGACTTCATCGATGGTCTGTCCGATCACGGTGTCTCTGTACAAGAACTCGAAACGTATAGCATAGAGAAAGGAGTGGTCTCGCCTCTCCCTTCTTTGCTTGAGGAGGAAATTTCGGGCACGCATCCCTCTTTCGCTCCTTCAGTCACCCAAGACTCGGCATTCGGCGGATTGCTCGCTGGCCAAGTCAACCTCGAGTTTTCTGTTCGCTACCAGCTCGAGGCATGTCTGTCTAACGGATTCCTCAAGGAGCATACGATAACGCGCAAATTTCTCGAGCGGTTAGCATCAATGCGATCGGACCAAGCCGTGTACATCCTTGAGAAGGTCGCGGACAGGCAGAACAAATACCTCGACCCGATGGACATCTTCGACATACGACTCAAGGTAGATATAACTAAAAAGATCCCAAGCTATTGCATCATGTCTCGATCTGCCAATATCACACCGACCATGATACATGTCGGCACACCTGTTGTCGAGACGTCTAATCGGATCATCCGAAAACATGCTGCAGATGCCGACCGATTCATACGCGTCAAGTTCACGGACGAACAGACGGAAGGAGTTATACACAGCCAGGACAATGACCGATCGGATGCAATCTTCGATCGAATCTCGCGAGCAATGAATAACGGCATTGTGGTCGCTGGTCGCTACTATGAGTTCCTAGCCGCTGGCAACTCACAATTCAGGGAGCATGGCGCATACTTCTACGCTCCCACGACCTCGAAGTCAGCTGATGATATACGCCAGTCTATGGGAGACTTTCACCACATCAAGACACCTTCCAAATTCGGAGCGCGACTTGGACAGTGCTTTTCTACCACACGTGCGATTCAAAGCATCAATGTCAAGATTGAAATGATTCCCGATATTGAGCGGAACGATTTCACCTTCACCGACGGTGTTGGTCGTATCTCGCCCTTTCTAGCACAAATGGCGGCAAAGGAACTAGGTCTATCATTCGACGACCCACCATCCCTCTTTCAGTTCCGACTTGGAGGCTGCAAAGGCGTACTCGCTCTCGACCCGAAGATCACTGGTAGTGTCGTTCATATTAGACCTAGCCAATACAAGTTCGAGGCTCGAAATGCTGGTTTAGAGATCATCCGCGCTTCAGCACTCGCCAACGCTTGCTTCAATCGCCAGCTTATCCTCATCCTGTCAACTCTTGGTGTATCGGATATGATGTTCATCCGAAAACAGCAAGAAATGGTCAACTACCTTGAGCGGGCGACCAAGGAAGAGAGTGTGGCGCTTGAGAAACTTCAGCGCAACATTGACTTAAATCAAACCTCTCTTACCATGGCTGGAATGGTTCTTGACGGTTTCATGAAGAACAAAGATCCGTTTATGATGTCACTTCTCCAACTGTGGCGAGCCTACAACATCAAGTACCTCAAAGAAAAGGCTAGAATCGTCATAGAAGATGGTTGCTTTGTACTTGGCTGCATTGACGAGACTGGCATCCTTCGAGGACATTATGATGACCCGCAATCCCGACCGGATGCTACAAGAGATGAGAAACTGGCGACGCTACCTGAAATCTTCCTCCAGATCTCCAGTAAGAAAGGTCACTACAAGGTTATCGAAGGCATATGCGTCCTGGCACGTAATCCTTCCCTCCACCCAGGCGATGTGCGTATGGTCCGAGCTGTCGATACACCTGCTCTGCATCATCTGAAGAACGTCGTTGTCCTTCCACAGACTGGAGACCGTGATATTGCCAACATGTGCTCTGGAGGAGACCTTGATGGAGACGACTACATCGTTTTATGGGATAAAGACTTTCTGCCTATGTCAGTCAACGAGCCTCCCATGGATTTTACGCCACAAAAGCCCATGGACCAGGAAGATCCAATTACGGTGAAAGATATTACCAACTTCTTCGTCACATATATGAAGAATGAATGTCTCGGCATTATTGCAACGAGCCATCTTGCCCAAGCAGACTTCAATGAGGACGGCGTCAGGGGCCGGAAATGCCTCGAGCTGGCCGAGTTGCATTCACAGGCAGTTGATTACAACAAGAGTGGTATTCCTGCAGTCATGCGCCGGGAGCTAAAGCCAGCTAAGAAGCCGCACTTTATAGAGAGCAAGTATCGTCCCGCGCACAAGACCTACAAATCGAGAAAGATTCTCGGTATGCTCTATGACCAGGTGGAGCTTGTCGATTTCAAGCCTTTGTATGAATATTCATTCGACAGCCGGATTCTAGATGCCTTCGCTGTGGACGAGGCAATGCTCATCAAAGCCGGCGAGATCAAGGCTTCCTACGACTCGGCTTTAAGGCGCCTCATGGCTAAACACGCGATTAAGACCGAATTCGAAGCCTGGTCCGTCTTCGTCTTATCTCACAACTTGGAAGCTCGTGACTATACCTTTGCCGAAGAGTTCGGCAGGACCATCAGTGTGCTCAAGAACCAATTCCGCAAGAGTTGTCAAGAAGCTGCAGGAGCGGCCACACGCAGCGACTTTGCGCTTATGGCACCATTTATTGTCGCGATGTATACCGCTACAGCAAAGGAGATGGATACTGCGCTCAAGGAATGCCGGCAGACCAAGGTCGTTGGAGGTCAGGCTGTTCCAGTACGCAAGATGGATCCGGAACATATGCCGCTTATATCGTTCCCTTGGCTATTCGTCACCGAACTAGGTAAGATCGCGAGCAATAATGGAGCCACGACCTGCCAGTTGCCTGTAAAGGGCCAATTGAAGGAGATAATGATCCAGCAGGGAACTCCACACAAGCATGCGAAGAAGCATGTCACTGTGCCGGAGCCTGGGCTAGGAGAGATTGAGACGACACAGGGAGTAACCCATCTTGGAGAGCTTCTGAAATTGGATTTCGCCAATACCAAGAAGTGAAGCGTGTGATTGTGGGGTGTATCAATAGATGAGTACTTGCTTTATGGAGCCAAATGCGCTTCAGTGGCCTTTACGTTGGACTGCTCCTGGGAAAACATGATAGAAAAACGACCAAAAAAAGTTGAAAGAATAGAAAAAAACCTACATACAGGTCTTCTGCCATGCTTCGTGATAGAAAGTGATGAGCTCGCTAGAGCCAATTTTCCACACAACCTTCATCTCAAACTAGCTCTGCAGAACCTTTCCGGAGTACCTTTGAAGGCATATATACAGACTGATACATCAAGTTGTAGTCTCAGAATCTCTTATACCCAAGCGGCGAGGTCCTCGCACCTCGGTACCAGAAAGATTTCTGCTTATCGATAAGACCAGAAAGTTATGTGTCTGATGCGCCCGGCAAAAAACCCCAAGACCTCGCAATGCCACCATCTTCCCGCATACCACCTCTACTGCAACCACACGTCTGTCTCCCACGTGACGACTCGATACTCCTCCTCACGAGCACACTCGGCGCAAGCGCGAATTGGCTCATAACGCGGTTTTTGGGCGATGCACTGAATTTGAAGAGCGGGGCAGATGGAGGATCAGAGGGAGCTGGAAGGATAGAGGATGGTGAGGGATGTAACGTGTTGCTTGTCAGTTGGATGAGGGAATACGAGTTCTGGAAACAAGATTGCAGGAAAGGAGTGGGCGTGGATTTGGAGAGGGGGAGGAGGGAGGGGAGAGTTGTGTTCGTGGATGGGCTGTCGAGTCTGTTCCTAGAGGAGGAGAACCCGGAAAACAATGCGAGGACAGCTGTTCCAGTGGAGAATGCGCCAGCAGTTAGATCAGTGCAGAGTCTGCCTGCGAGAGGGCCAGCGCCGGGAAGGATGGGAGGGTTGCCTGCGAGAGGCCCTCCAGCGGCCCCAACGACGACATCACCGACGACGATCCGATCTGGCACTACCGCACCGACATCTACATCACATAACGCGGGCTGCTACTCCCTCAAATCTCCCAATCTCGCACATCTGAAAACAACAATCACCACCGCGCTCACGCACCTCACATCTGCCTCACCAGCACGCAAAACCCTCCTCGTCATCGACAACCCAGACATCCTCCTTGCCACTAACCCGGCCCTCACACACACCTCTATCACATCCCTTCTTCTCTCACTGCACGCCCGCCCCGATGTCGCGCACATGCTCATTCACCTACAAGCCGACACACCCTTGCTCGGTATCCACACGCCGCCACAGCCGCTCGAGGTCGCGCAGAGGAATCTTCTGGTAAAGTTGGCGCATATGAGTCGAAGAGTCATAGGCGTGAGGGTGCTAGATACGGGCGTTGCGAGGGATGTTAGTGGCGTGCTTAGGGTAACTGAGAATGACATTGGGTTTGCGGGTTTGAAGGCCCACGGACGGGGAGAGGATGGAGGAGAGGGCAAAAGGAGGGAGATGCTGTACAAGGTTAATGGTGATGGGAGTGTGAAGGTGTTTGAGAGGGGTGCTGGTGGAGAGGGTTGATGAATTTCGAAGCCGGATGGTTAACATACGAGACGAGCACCAAATCATATAGTGTAGGGGTTCTCAGAATACCGGAAAGCAATACCAGGCAGCGACTGCGCGCTTATTGGAACGCGTCTTCATTCGTGACAGACCATGATGAAATTTTCCTTATTTATGACACAGAAGCCCCAGAAGGTATCTTCACCCTCGCCATCTGTCAAGGACGAAAGGACGAAAAAGTGACCGGTAGGGAGAAGGGATGCTGATAAACGCCCCAAGCAATACCACGTAATTGCCAGCCAGTGAGAAACCCCGCCTTTCCCATCCATCATGCTCCATCCATCGATCCCCACACCTGTCGCTCTCCTCCGTCAATCATTGTTGTCGTTTACGAAGAGGTCGTGGGTCCCTTGGAGCCGGTTGGCACGCCGGTTTGGAAACCGTTGGAGAACTTGCGTGGCACGGTCTTGAGGTATCGCATGCGGCCGCTGCCGGTGGTCTTCCTTCGCTTGGCCTTCTCGCCCCAGTTGACTGTACGGTGTTATTCCTCGACCCTTCTCATCCCTTCGACGAGGCGGGAAACATACACTTGCGGGTCTTAGCAGCGGGGTATCCGCACGAGGCGCAGGTGTGCTTCTGGACGTGGAGAGAACGGCGGCCTGTGAGGGTTTGCGTCAGCCCAATGTTTCCGGGAGCCCTGCTCTTCTTATAATTCTCCCGGCTCTGGAGTATTGTATTCGGACGGGTTCACGTACCGCAGCGCCTGCACAGAGTGTGCGTCTTGTTGTGGCGCTTGCCAAAGCTGGAGGTACCCTTCGCTGTATCGCAGTCAGTGTCGTCGTTCGGGGGAGAGAGGCGTTGGCGGGCGCGGCGTACTCATTGTGGATTAGGGAACTGCGAATATACAGTCAGTAATTGCCGAGGTTTTCGAAGTGTGTGGGTGGCATACCTGGGTGACGCTGTGGGTTAGTCTTTGAGGTGTTGTCGCGATAGTCGAACGTCAAAATGTGGTGGTGTCGACGCTCGCTTGGAAAACCAGTGTGGGCGCTAACTGGATATGGCTTAGCGGAATATGGTCAAAGCTTGAACTCAAGAGATGTCACATGCAGCACTATTCGACGCTTCAAAATGCTTCATCATCCATCGTCAAGATATGGCGTATATCTATTGAGCTGTAGCAGAAACATCGAGATCCACAATGGAACAAGGCTTGCTTCTCGACACACTTTTGATTGATTCTGAACGGCAACTACAGCCGCCAAGCATACACCAAAGCTCCCACAGCACCACATTCCAACGTCGTTCTTCGTGTACTTCGATCGCACCCATTAACCAGGCCATTATATTAATCTGGAAGTCAGTTACTTTTTCAAAATCCTTACAATGCATGAAATAGGGCCTCGTGTCACAGCATTATTCAGCATCGCTCTCCCGGCTTACCCGCCCCCTTGACCGACTCCGAGAAGCCTGCCTGGTAGTACAAATTCGGGCCATTAGCCTTCTCTCCATCCGATAGAATGTCACTCTTTGTGCTAGGGAGCCCGAAGAAGCCAGTGCTGTCCTACCTCACGATCCGAAACCCGGATCAGAGGCATAACAACCCGCGTTCGGCACTTCGGATGTCATCGAGCGATCCACCCCACAAGAGTAACACACATCCCGGCTGCTCGCCCGGAACCATGATGTTGCACGGCGGAGTTCCTTCTTCGAAATCTTGCAGAGTGAACTCGTATGCGAAAGCGACCAATCACATCCTCAAGCTCAGCCCGTGCTTCCCTCGTGGCCTCACATTTCATTGCCTTCTCGTCAATCCCTGTCCCAAAAGTCTTATCGAGGAAATGTCGGCTTTCCGTCCGATTGATAGAGCCCGGCCACTCTACTCAAGATTTTCCCTCGTTCTCTTCAACCTGGGGAGCGATTATAGTGACAACATTGCGGAAAGGATAAGGGAACTGATCTGAGTTTATGCATACTGTATCCATACGTTGAGGTAAGCATCTCTCATCGATCGGGCTGTGTAGGTGGTATGTTGATTGTAATCCTTCTTCACCTTCCTATCACCTATCTGACTCAACGTTAGCTCTGATCACGAACACTCGTCGAGCTACAGAACCTTGAACACGAAATACCGATGTCTGCGCCATCACTGCATCATGCTGGAAATTCGGCTTACCACGATGTGTCGTCCGTCTATGTGAGTAACTTGAATGCCTCATGACGATAGCTCGCTAAAGGCTGAAGACGCACATCACCGACCCTAATGAACGGCGGCGAATGGCCTTAGCAGAAGTTGACAAAGCACCACTCGGATGGTACCATATTCGACTCATTGTCGTTACAGGTATTGGTTTTTTTACAGACGCGTATAGTGTACGAGCTTCAATACAATCTGTGTGTGATGAGGCTGATTTAGCCTAGCTATTCGCTATCAATTTGGCAGTCATTTTACTTGGTATCGTAAGTCGTCAATTCTCTTTGCTCCATTGTCTTATATGTTTGTTAGCGTCGAATGTCTGCCAACAGTATTAAAGTATAAAACTTACAATCATAGGTATACTGGCAAGATGAAATAAACAATGGCGTCATGCCACACAACGCAGATACCGCCATCAAGGTCGCAACGTCCGCTGGGGCGATTTTTGGCCAAGTCATCTTTGGCTACCTCGCCGACGTCCTTGGTAGGAAGAAGATGTACGGCGTCGAACTCATGATCATTATCTCGACCACCCTCGCTCAGTCGCTATGTGGCGAATCGAATGCCCTCTCGATAATTGGAGTCCTAATCTTCTATCGTGTGTTAATGGGTATTGGAGTAGGCGGTGACTATCCTCTCAGTGCCGTCATCACGGCCGAATTTGCAAGCACTAAGCATCGAGGTGGTATCATTGCTGCCGTTTTCGCCATGCAAGGTTTTGGTCAACTAGCGGCATCGATCGTGTCTATCATCCTTGTGGCTATATTCAAAGACGCGCTTATTTCTGTTCCAAGTGTTGCGTCTTGTAGCGGAGACTGCATCGTGGCTGTTGATCGAATGTGGAGAATTCTGATTGCGTTTGGTGGCGTTCCTGGCTGGTTTGCGCTTTACTATCGCCTCACAATTCCGGAGACGCCTCGCTATACATTTGATGTTCTCTATGATGTGGAAAAGGCTTCGGTGGACACCCAACGCTATCGTTATGGAAAACCTGGAAACACCATCAACGCAATCGAGCAGGCCCAAACCAGACGAGACATGGGCAAATACCAAACGCCACGACCCACGGTCGGCGAGATCTTGCGCTTCTATACGACTAGAAGTAATGCCATCAAACTTTTCGGCACCGCTTTCTCGTGGTTCTTTCTGGACTTGGCATTTTACGGACTGAGCTTTTCGTCTGCATCCTTGTTGTCAACCATGGGATTCGATAAGAGAGATAATCTGTACGTCACTCTTCGGAGTAAGGCACTTGGTCACATTGTCTTGATTTGCGCCGGGGCGATACCGGGTTACTGGATGACGGTATTCACGATTGACAGGCTGGGGAGGAAGCCAATTCAGATCGGCGGGTTTGCGATTCTGACGATCATCTTTTGTGTCCTTGGATTTGCTTGGAGAGGGTTGACCAGGGTCCACCTTCTGATTCTCTACGTGCTAGCCCAATTCTTTTTCAACTTTGGTAGGTAACATTTGCTTCTCTTCTTCACATTAGTCATTGCTAACATCCCGCACAGGGCCTAATGCGACAACATTCATCACTCCTGCTGAAATTTTCCCGACACGCGTTCGATCTACTGGTCATGGTCTTTCTGCAGGCTTTGGGAAACTCGGCGCAGTAATTGCACAAGTCTTCTTCGCACCCATGATCAAACGCGGTGCGACCCACGAGAACCCTACTCCATGGATACACGGCGTCATGCAAATCTTTGCATTGTTCATGTTCCTGGGATGTCTGACTTCGTTGCTTGTGCCTGAAAGCAAGGGAGCGAGACTTGAAGCTCTGGCGGGCGAAGCGGAAGATCGGTATGAATTGCAATTTAGGAGCCAATTCTATCGCAGGGATACTAGGAGCGAAGGTCGGAGTACGACGGCAGCTTTGGGGATGGGGGAACGGTCTTGGTTCAACAGGGCGATGGATAGAGGATACAAGATGAACTTTGGTGCAGAGAAAGCGAGGAGATGGTAGAAATTAAAGTGATGTAGTCCAATCATTGGCGGCAATCTCATGTCATCTACCAAGAGATTTCGCAGGTGGTCAAGAATATTCAAATATGACATATGGCATCTGAGCGTCCTAGATATACTCCTTCGATAAGCAACGAGGGCGGTTTCACCCATAAAGCTATTCTTTCAATGGTTTTCAACCTCAAGTGCTTACTGACTCCATCGTCGTCACGGGAGGGAGCTTTGACTCGCACTCTGATTGGTCAGGTCGTTTGTCGGACCCTGTAGCCACCTTCTTCCCACTTTCGTATCCATGTCCATTACGACATTCCGCTAGTTTTTGTCCGTGGCTTACAAAGAGCGTAAGAGCTCATCTTTCATCGATATCCCGTGAAGTGCATATAAAGTGCATCCGTTCCCTCTTGGAACAAAGCACGACAACAAGTGCCTCGGATATCTCGAGCATCTCGTACTTACGAACCCCTCGCGGACTTGTTCAAACTCCACCTTGCGTCGACCAGAGCGAGTGCGCATAGACAGAGGGGTAAAAAAGGATAATGTCAGCACTATTCAGTTATCTGAAGCGCACGTATACGATTTTCAATCCGCCGATTGCGACAAAGAACGAGGATGCGCTTCGGATCGGCATTCTCGGGGCGGCGAATATAGCGTAAGTGAGCTATTCATATTGCAATGGCGTTATGTGAGAAACGGGGAGATTCGGATACTAAGTTATGGTGCTCAGTCCCGCTGCTCTTGTTACACCGGCCAAGTCGCATCCCGATGTCATTGTAGCGGCAGTTGCAGCACGTGATCCAAAGAAGGCGGAAGCGTTTGCGAAGAAGTATGAGATTCCTATTGTGCATAAAACTTATGACGGTATGTTCGTATCGTAATGTTTTCTTCGAGAATATGTTCAAGGGAGACTATCAGATTTCGGGGACGTGTTGTGGACGATAGTTGTATTCAGTGCCAGATGAACGGGCTAATGTGCTCCAGAATTGATCGCCGATCCCTCTATCGACTGTATCTATAACCCTCTCCCTAATGGCCTCCACTATGAATGGACCCTCAAAGCCCTCAAAGCAGGCAAGCACGTACTTCTCGAAAAACCTTCCGTCTCCAACGCCCGAGAAGCGCGCTCCCTTTTTCGACATCCTTTGATCCAAGGTCCCAACGCCCCAGTTCTGCTTGAAGCTTTCCACTACCGCTTCCATCCGATGTGGTCCACCTTCCTATCCATGTTTAAGAGTGAGGATGTTGAAACGGTAGTTGCCACGAATAGTCTGGTTGCGGGCATCTTCCCGAAAGACGATATCAGATTCAACTATGATCTTAGTGGAGGTACACTCATGGATTTCGGTGCGTATGCGGTGAGTTCGGTGAGGGGTGTATTTGGGAAGGAACCGATCGGGGTCAAAACTGCGAGCTGTCGACCTATGCCGAAGGAATTCGATGATAAGTGTGATGAGGCGATCTTTGCAGAGTATGAGTTTGGGAATGGTGCGAGTGCAAAGATCTCGGCGGATTTGCAGGCGAAAGGCGGATACCCATTCCCTGCTCTGACGCAGAACTGGCCGAGCTTCAAGAATTTCCTTCCTACAATCGAAGTCAAGCTCAGGCCACAAACTGAGTCTGCTGATGGGGGTCTCGAGAAGAGCATCCAGAAGTCGTTCACAGTTTACAATTACATGGGGCCTTTCCTTTATCACCGCATCGATATTGTCACGACAACTCAACTTAAGAAGTCGACAGATGGGAAGGTTGTCAAGACCGATACGAATACAGAATACAAGAAAGTGTACAAGTGGCCTGCGGAGAGGGAGGCCGAGGGAAGAATAGGCGAGGAGTGGTGGTCAACGTATCGGTATCAGTTGGAGGAGTTTGTGAACCGAGTCAAGAAGAGAGAAGGGAGCGGAATCTGGGTGGAACCAGAGGATAGCATTAGGCAAATGGAGATGATTGATGAGACATATGAAGCGGCAGGATTGCCGGTTAGACCGACAAGTAAGGCATTGGAAGAATTTGAGTAAGTCTCGATAGCTGAGAGCTAGAGTTTGCGAATAGTACTTGCGGGCTTTTAACTGGGGGTACATGCTGGTGGGACACTAGTCTATCGCAATTGTAGAATGTAGCTACACAATCTACTGCTATAAAAATGACTATACTACATTCCATTTACTCTTATCTCTGATTTTAGTAGCCGAAATATATTGAGGTCTATATACTAATAATACCATCTAGCTTTTTCAGTGGCCGGTAGTGATTATTTGAACTTATAAAGGTCTCTGGTGGGTTTGTTATTGAAAGAATATCATTGATATGGTTCATCCATAAGAGTGCTTTCTAAGAATTTGTCTATAGAGGGCATCGAGCTGGTATCTATGGCTCTTGGCCGCTAGGGAGAATGGAAATGTCGACGCTAAACAATTGTTACAAAGGTTAAATAAAGAAGCGGCTGAAGGACCAAGGTTTGGCTGCGTTAGACTAAGTCATCGCCAAAGCAATGATAAATCATTCCTACATCTCAAATGTATATGAAACAGGTTTATGCTGGGAACGATGAAGTGCTAGATATTGGTCATCTACCATGATCAGGCCTTTTTGACAAGCACCTTGCCAGGGCTTTTGGACTAAAAAATCGAATATGAAAGCTTCTTCATGCGGAAAATGATGGTGTGTTACTTACTATGCGACCTGGTGCAATATATTCTTCATCATTACCACTCCGCTGGGTAATATAAGCGAACCATTGTAGTGATTTTTAGCTCATGTGAACACGAAATATGAAGATCATCGTATCAGATGAATTGCCATTCAAACCAGGGTGCATATTTGGCGGCTTTGGTCTTTCATTGACGATTCGAAAGTCAAGAAACGGTACAGCCGAGGAAAAGAATCATGATGGAGGTGAGGACATCATTACTGGATTTGTAGAGTGACCATTCTATCATTAATTAAGTATTAAGGATAAGACAACCATGCCTTTGGTTAACAAACGCCTTTCGCCGCCCCGATACCATTGTACCATTGGTCGTGTCGGTAGACCAGGTTAAGCTTGGGCTCCCGGAGCGCTGAAACATCTATATCTGTAAATTCTTGTAAGCGATTATTACTGCGCAACATAAAAATTATTACGCTTCTCACACGAGGAGTCTTGATGAGTTTCATCTGTAAGCCATTTATCAGGGCTGCTTCAAGCTGGCATCACGTGTTTTTCTCACGTGACGGTACGCGCCACTCAGCTATAAGCCCTGGCTTCCTCGGTCCCCTACTTAGATAGCTGTCTCTTAGCTTTGTCAGTTCTCGAATCGTTCCTACATCTCGTCTTAATCTCAGAGCCGTGTGAAGCCCATCCGCCTAGCGTGATAGCACCTCATTGATGGAAACACGTGTCTGGCGGAAGAACAATGGAAGGATCTTCGAGATCATGGGGTAAAAACGCGGGGGTAAGAGAAATGATGTACATTTCTAACACTAGTCTCGTGTTCAAACCGGAGCGCTTCTTCCGTCTCACGTAACATCATGTTCTTCCGCCACACAGTCTTCATCGTTTTTGTGAGATGTCGCCTTACAGCTGACTACAGCGAGATCCCTACATTCAACGGTTAGGCATCTTACGCAAGCTCACGATGGAAATTATAGTGAGGTTCCTCACGGGCTGGAAAGACAAGGAAGAGGTGGATAAATACGCCGGCCCGCAACTCCTACTTACGCCTTTTCACAGCCTCTTGAAAGACAAGCATCTCAGTTTCAATTCATGTCTTAGAGCGTACCACGTATTACTCATGTTGAAAATTCAAGCAGTAAGCTGAACATAGAAGCGCCCCAAAATGCCCCAAAAACGCAGGTTGCCTACAAAAACTGTCAGGAAGCGGCTAATACCCAGTCCAATACAGAGAAGCATCCTGCGCCCAGAAGCGGATCATTGAGCGAAGCATGGTCCGATCGTATATGCACGCCAGCCGCGTAATTGCAGGAATCCTACCCGGCCTAAAAGCTTACATCTTCTCCCCCAATCGTTCGTTCGAAAAACTCGTTGGCGAGCTGCTGCTACCCGGTCGTTACGGAGCGTCGACCCGTCGTAAGGGGCGTATCCATGTCAATCTGCAATGCACACTCAATCGGTCGTGAGATAGCGCATGGCGTTTTCTTATATGGGATGTTGAATCCCCAGTTTTGGGTCTTTTTGAAGGCTTGAGCGCGTTGCCTATGCTTCTTCTAAGAGCGACTTTAACGATTGCAGTCGTTCAGTGCCCATAACCTCTCCATCCAAATGTCGACCGAAGCCAAAGAGGTCGGCGTGTCGCACAGCGACCGCAAGGAGAGCGTAACGGACATTAGGAATGTGCAGAATGTTGCGCTGGCCGATGCGACGGCGAAGTCGAATGTCTCGCCATGGACTGGTGCTATGTTCAAGGTGCGTTCTTTGGTAGTGTTCTTATGCTTGGTAGCTCATGATTTGCAGCTCTACGCCTGCTTGTTCGTCGCGACGTTAAACTCATGTATAAACGGATACGACGGCTCACTCATGGGCGCGATTAATTCGTATCCTCAATACAGGGAGTACTTTGGCTTCAGTCTTAACGAGGGAACCCCTTCCACCGGAATTGTATACGCCATCTATACAATCGGTAACCTTGTCGGCTCTTTCGCCGCTGGGCCTGCGACAGATTTCAAAGGGCGAAAATGGGGCATGTTCATCGGATGTGTTTTCATCGTCCTGGGCACTTGCATACAAGCTTCCTGTCATAACCTTGGTGGATTCATGGGAGGCCGTTTCGTGCTCGGCTTCGGTGTCGCTATAACATCCACCGCTGGCCCGGCTTATGCATCTGAGATGGCACATCCCGCGTATAGAGGTGTTCTTACTGGTATATTTGTATGTCATGTGTAATACGACCTAAGGATATGTGCTAATGAACTCTTCAGAACACTTTCTGGTTTGTTGGCGGAATACCCGGCACTTTTATACCTTACGGCACCTCGACAATGGAGGGTACCATGTCTTGGCGTATTCCGGTGTGGCTACAAATGATCTTCGCTGGAGTCGTGCTCTTTGCCTCCCCATTTCTCCCCGAGACTCCACGTTGGTTGATCGCCAACGACAGGCATGAGGAAGCATTGAACACAATGGCAAAGTACCACGGCGAGGGCAGTCGTGAGTCGGCAATTGTGCAACTGGAGTACAAAGAAATGGTTGAGGATATTTCAGTGACTGGCTCAGACAAGAGGTGGTGGGATTACAGGGAACTCTTTAACTCCCGCGAGCAACGCTACAGGACAATGCTGGTGCTATCAATGGGTTTCTTTGGGCAGTGGTCTGGAAACGGACCTGTCTCATACTATTATCCGACTATGCTTCAAGGTGCTGGCATCACGGACAACCACAGGCGTCTTCTATTTAACGGGATGCAGAACGTAGTTTCGTTTGCAGGTAATATTTTTGCTGTTCGAGAGACAACTCAATATGCTAATGCGAATCAGGTGCTATCTTCGGTGCCGTCTACACCGACAAATGGGGTCGTCGCCCTCAACTTCTTGTGTCCACTGGAATGGTAGTCTGCATCTTCGCCATCGTATGCGCTCTCATCGCCACCAACCTCATCAACGACTCCAACGGCAAGCCTGTCCTCGACGAAAGCGGAACTCCCCGCATTAAATCGCCTGGCCAAGCCAAAGCTGTCATCGCTTTCATCTTCATCTTTGGCTTCATATTTTCTGCCGGTTATACGCCTCTCCAACAACTCTACCCCGTTGAATGCCTCCGCTACGAGTCCCGAGCCAAGGGTATGGCATTCTATAACTTTTGGGTGAACATTGCCGGTTTCTATAATACGTTTGTAACCGGAATCGCATTCTCGGGGGCCGGCTGGAAGTACTACTTTCTGTTCATTTTCTGGGATATTTTTGAGTTTGTATTCATTTACTTCTTTTATGTGGAGACGAGGCGAAGGACATTAGAGGAGTTGTCTGAGATCTTCAAGTCCCCGAAACCGGTCAAGACAAGTTTGAGTAAGGTGCAGATTGTCATGCATGGATCGCAGGGAGTGACGGAGGTGTTGAATAAGGAAATGTCGTAAGAACTGAAATGGGACGACTGGCTTACTTCGTTTGTGTTTGCTAAAACGCACGATACCCTCATTTACAAGTTTCTATGGCTTCGGCTGGATTCCAATAACTGATTAGAGCAAGACGCATGAAAGGAATGAGCGGAAGGTAACATAAAGAAAGCATATCAACTGTTTGTAGACGCAGCTTACAGCCCTTTATTCACGATCGTCTTGTATATGTAGATCAAATGCTTATATATTTCAGCTATGCTATATGCTTATGCTACGCTTCTAAATTCTACTAACCGCACCATACGCAACTAAAAACAAAATGCTCTAATCATGTATATGCTGATAACCCGTCTCATCGTCCCATTATTCTTCTAAAGTACCCCTTATCCTCGTCCTTCTCCAACAACTGCTGACCAAGATCATCCCTCTCGCCTGCACTTCTCCCAGCTACCAGAATATCATTGGCATCTAGCGGCGTATTCGGTATACTGACATCCACCTCTTCAGAATGGTCTCCAAGCGCCGTTCGTTGGTACCCGGTCTCATATGCTGTTCCACCACCACCATCACCCAACCTTATAAGGCTCGAGTTACGTGTCGATGCATTTGATTCGCCTCTCTGTTTCCCTAGCCCATAGAACCCTCCATCCGACATCGTAGTAAAAGTACTAGGCGTCCCAGATCTGCTAATCATATCCTCAGGCCGTCCGTAAAGTCCGCCTTCGCCACCGAATTGTTCCCTGAAGTCGGCGCGTTTCTTGAAGTTTTCGAAATCTAGATCTTCTTCTGCGACAACTTCTACAGTTGGCATTTCTGTTCCGTGAGGTGGGATAGCTTTCCCAGGTTCATCGTGATTCATCTCTGCCATGTACATATCACTATACCCGAACGGCGTGGTCGGCGTAGCGCGATCGGTTGACCGCCGATGTGGTGCTTCGAATATATTGTGGTCCGCATTCGATCGATGTCCATAGACTTCCTTGAGAAGGTGTTGGGACTTCGCGTGGACCATCGGCGTGATGAGTTTCTTGTATAGTGCTGGGTGGCCAAAGCGGACTGCTACCCTATCGTTGCGTTTTGGCTTGGAAGTATTGATATTAGCGGTATCTTCGGTGTCGTGGAACGGTTCTGTGGAATAATAAAGTAGTTTGTCGTCGAAGGCGCGCTTGCAGTACCACTTGAAAGACGCCAAGAGGAAAGGTAGAGGAACCATGGCAAAAAGCATGTTACCGTTCCTGACAGAGTTTATACTACCAACTCCCTGTGCACCGACCACAAGTGCAATTACTGCGTTCGTGAGAACGACGGCGACTAGGAGCCTATTTACTAAAAGTCGCCAGAATCTGCCTCCGGATTCGGTCTTGGTGATGAAGACGTACTGAACAAGGTACTTCTTGAACCATACTTCGATACCGAGGTAGAATGCAGTGATAGGTAAGATGATTGGTTGAAGCGTTCCGAAGCAGAGACCGACAATGGCTATCTGAAGGTAATTATTGTAGTAATCGGCGTACATAAAGGGCTGGGGCGCCGAAAGTTCGATCAGTTCGCGTGGAGTCGGCGAGAAGAATTGACGCTGGATGTAGCTTGAAACTAGCGGCCAGGCTTGAGCGATATCGATGGCGGCGCCGAGATTCTTCTGCATCTGCCATGTTAACCTGTATTAACTTATTAGTATCTCATCCGGAAAGAGTTCAAAACTGACAGTGTTGGGAACAATATACTCGAGAAAGTATACTTGGACCGCTGTCAGGGGTCAAAACTCACCAAAAAGTGCTAACATTGCAAAGGCCCGTCATGACCTTCGAAAAGAGATGACTGCTACTGATGGCCTCCCAAACACCCTGATCCTGCGCCGCAATAACAGACGCAACGAAGCGCCACGCCGACCCAAAGACTGAGAAGACGATGAGGTTGTTAAACACGAAGAAGGCGTACAACCGTGCTGTGACATGCCGTTCGCGCGAAGTCTTGGAAACATCGCCAGAATGGGTGTACAGCCGCCTGAATAAGACTGGAATAGCCATATACATGAGTGTCTGCACCAGCGGTGCAAGGATACCCTGTGCAATACCCCACCCCGTTGGATGTCGCTCAAGATTACTTTGAAATCCCTTCCAAACAAGTCCAAGATGCGAGAAATCAGACAAGAACACCGAGGTCAAGATGTTAGGCACAATGAAAGCGATCGTGAAGAGCACCATCCACAAGCCATCCCAGAACTTGCGTGCTCGTCTCGTCGCTCGACTCATAGGAAGATTCTGCCATAGGAGATCGTGAGGTTTTGGCGCGAGGTAAATGTTGCAGCCATCAGGGCCTTTCTTACGGGATGCGTAGGCGACAGAATGTGCGTCCTCAATGTGGGAATAGCTTGCGAAGCCGTAGGACTCGGGGTTACGCTTGTCGATTGTTTCGCGAACGGCTCTGATTTCGGATTCGAGACGGGCGATGCGGTCAGTGAGGTAGTCGATGGTATCGACCTTCTTTTTTCCATAATGTTTTCTGTCCTCCTTGGCAACCTTGATCATCGGTCGCCTTTCTGGTAGTCTCTCTGGGTTGTAGAGGTGTTTGGCCAATGTGGCCTCGAGATCACGAACGGTTTCGTCATGCGCTTTGATGAGCTTTGGCAGCTCTTTGACGTTGCGGCCGATTGCTGTGCGGGGGATGTCTTGGGTTTTTCGGGCTTCTTCTGCAAGGGAGGCGATGCCTGTGTCGGTTCGGGATGAGATAGGGATATGTGTGAGCTTCCAGTTCGTTAGTGGGTATTCCGGAGGGGAGGGGGGTACAGACCAACAGTGTTCGCGAATGCAGAGAGGACTGATAGTCGTGGCTACTAAAATATGCTCGCCGAAGAGCATACACTTTGCGGTAATTCCACCAGATGAAAAAACATACTGTACCTTGGAAGAGGTAAGACACTATTACAAAAGCCCAGAATTTGGGGCCAAAGATATACTGGGGGGTGAACTGGCAACTGGTTAATCTCATATTTTCGCAGTATCCAGAGTGACCATCCTGATGGTCTCACCTTCATCAAAGTAGCGATATTGCTCCACTGCTCATAAAATTTGCTCCCACCAATAACGTTGATCGGTATAAGGATCCCACACCCCCAAACGGTCAATACGCCAAAGATATTCCTCAACATCTTCAAGAACCTCAAGAAGACCACCGCATCCAACCCAATCTTCTCTACCAACTCTTGTTCCTCGACATCCCTGACGGCGTGGATCCACGACCAAAGTTTGCGATCGAGGGAAGGAGGCGCATGTTTCGAGTCGGCGTGTTTGGCGCGGGGTGCATAGACACGCGAGTTGCGGGGGCGTAGGAGGCAGAAGGTGAGGAAGAGACCGGAGGAGACAGCGAAGGACCATATAATGGCGGCGTAGATGGAGTTCGTTTGAATCTTGTGGGGTGTTGGTGGGAAAGGAGAGGTGGAAGAAAGGGAATGGAGAACATACTTCAGACTGGAAAGGGTCGGCGATCAGATTAAGGAACTGGTCTGCACTATCACTCCCGGAGGATTGCTGTCGTATTCTAACATGCATAGTAAAAAGTAGAGCTCAGTTCAGTCAAGCGAGCGACCAGATGTAGTGAAAAGATGAATTTGAAGTAACAGCTTCCAAATAACAAGGAAACAAATACAAAGAGAACACGTAGAAATCAAGGCTCCAAATAGAACAGCATCCTGATAGACGAAAAAGGCTCTGTTGGGAGCTTCCGCACCCGTCGATCGCCGCTGATACGTCATGGTGCATACTAGTTCTAGCTCAGTTTTCATCGAAGACCGAAGATCGAGGCCGAGAACTTATCCTTTCCATCACCGTTTGACCTGGCCTTTCGAACACTCGGAATTCGAGAACATGTAAAAATGGGGGCCTGTCCAGCGGAAGCAGATCACAGCATATGATCCGCACGGGGATGCAGAGTACGAGAGTCTTGGCGGGTACCTAGGTACCTCTAGCCAGGAACAAAACTTGGAAGGTGTTGATTACGTAATTGGTGTAGCTGAGATGGTGGAGAAAGAGAGAGGACAGCCGGTCACGTGCAGTTTTAGCGCGTCCGCCTGCGGTAAACAACATTGAATGGACGGTGACATCCATCCGTCCCGTTAGACTTGGCCGTATTTCCTACCTATTGCCTACCTGTTAGAATGCCAGCCACTACCCAACCCGACTCGCGCTCCCCGTCTCCCGTGCCGGCGCCGCCCATCGCAGACACGCCCGGCCCGCGCGCCCAAGGCCTGATCAGGATCTTCGACCAGGCCGTGAAGGCGACGCTCGACAAATGCTCGCCCGCCAATTTCGCGTCGTGTTTCCCGACGGCCGCACAGTACAGTCCCGAGGTGCTTGATAATCTTAGGAGCCAGATCGTAGACCAGTTGGACCACACATGGAAATCCAATTTCGAGGACATTATGGCGCGGAGGACTGTGGTGCAGCGGCTCAATTTGCTGGACCAGTACATCGAGGACGCGAGGTTGAGGAAGAAACGCGCCGAGGCGAGTGCGAATGGAGGGCCCGTCGAGGCTCCCGTACCGTGAGTGCCCAACACAACTCACATAACTGTGCCATCAAGCTGACCGACACGTGCAGGCCGCATACTCTATCGCCCACCGAAATACACCTCGCCCACCTGATGCCGTTCCTCGAACAGCAAGCCGCTGAGATGAATGCGCGTCTCGCCGGAACCCAGCAAGCCAACACAGAGCTTCTTTCCGCCATCACTGCCCAGCGCGCCGAAATGGACGACTTGGTGCGAAGTTTGGAAACGGTGGTGCAAGACCTGCAAGCGGGCGCGCAGATGATGGCCCAGGATGACGTACAGGGCCTGAGCGGGGAGACGAAAGAGCTGGAGAGGGAAATGAGGAAGTGAGACCCAGCCGGCACTTCCACACAGCACGAAGGCTGGAATGCCGCAACAGCCGACGTATGGGGTCCCCGCTATCTCAACTCGCGAGTCTTGCAATATACGTTAATATCGACACGACCAACTAGGGACAGCCACCGGCTATCCGCGTTATTGACTCAATCTACCAACACCACACCGAAACCATACAACAGGATTGCGCGACTTGCTTGTTCGCGTATATATCTGGATGCGATGGCCTCGCCATCTTGTGAAGCACGAATCGGCTCTTGGATATCGCCATGAAGCTCACCACGACCTTCGGCGCGGCTTTGACCGCCTCCTCAGTCAACGCAGCAGTCCTCCAGCCGCGTCACTGTATATCACCCGCCACGCTACTTCCAAGCCCGCCCTAATATTCCTCCAGATGTCTTCCCATCGATCGCTGGCACTGCTGACTGGTCTGCCGTTCGACAGACAGTAAACTACCAGTCCAATGCGGGACTTTCCGACGTCACTAGTTCTCAAATTCGTTGCTACACTTCGGGCACCACCGGCGCTTCAGCCACTCAATCCGTGGCCGCTGGCTCTTCCGTTTCCTTCAAGGCCTCCCCAAACATTTTCCACCAGGGTCCTCTCCAGTTCTACATGGCCAAGGTGCCGAGTGGGCAAACAGCAGCGACGTGGGACGGAAGCGGAAACGTATGGTTCAAGATCTACTCCGAGCCGGCCAAGGTCAGCAACGGGGCGTTGAGCTGGGCGAGTCTGAGTACGTTGATCGACTACCTCATAGATGGCGAACATGAGCTAATGTGACGTAGATGCTGGCACCGTCAGTGTAAATATTCCTTCAAGTACTCCTGCTGGCGAATACTTGCTCAGAATCGAGCACATCGCTTTGCACCAGGCTAGCAACGCCAACGGTGCACAATTCTATATCTCGTGCGCCCAGATCAAGGTGACAGGGGTTGGCAGCGGAAGCCCTAGCCCGCTGGTTTCTTTCCCGGGCGCCTATAAGGCTACCGACCCAGGAATCAAGATCGATATCTACTCTGTAAGTCAAAGTGCCTGGCGAATATATATCATGCTGACGGTATTTTAAGGGCGCTACTGGCTACACGGCCCCGGGCCCTGCGGTGTGGAGTGGTTAAGCTCATCTGCGATGCTCTTGCAATGAAACACGGGTTTCTAAGATATAGTACTGTAGCATTTGCACTTAGAATAGCGAATCGTATTGATGCCAGACAAATCGAGATTATAGAACCCTGTTACTCTACTCCCATTTGACGCTCACGACACTGCTTTTGCTGGTATCGGGGCCATGAGAAAGTGACTAATAGCCATGGGTAGCGTCGGCAAACGCTTTGAGTTACGCGAGCCGTATTAACCACGCAACAACCTCTCAACCAAACATTCTCCCCACCAAACGTCGTACGATTCAAGCTCGCTTCGACTACCGAAAGCCATTCGCTCGTACTAACGGCAGTTGTACCAGTCTCAACACCCGAGTACAACTACTCTATACACATCGGCAGTGTTACTACTACATTGTCAACGACATGTCTGGCCATGATGAACCGTACTGGCTCGGCCGAGCCTCCACGGAGCAGCAGCGACTCATCAAGCAACACCACCTTTGGACAAAGTACGAACGTTCCACAAATCCTGCAACTAGTATTATACTCACATGCTATAGGAGCATAGGATACTTGCTACACCCCTCGATTGTCAAGACCCTCCCCGAGGATGCGCGCATCGCAGATATCGGCACCGGGACCGGAATCTGGCTCAGCGAATTCTCAAAAGTTTCGCCGTCCACCTACGATCTCAAAGGCTACGATATTTCCTCCGAGCAGTTTCTACCCGCAGAAACCTTGCCCTCCAACGTTAGCCTCGAGATTAGCGACTTCAAAAAGCCCTTTCCCAAGGACTTGCATGGCCAGTTCGACGTCGTCAATATCCGTCTCATCATCATCTCAATGGGCAAGGGCGTCTGGGAGACTACCATCGCTAACTTGCTACCTTTACTTAAGCCTGGCGGGGCCATCTGCTGGACCGAGGGTAATTTCTTCGTCGCGCGGGGATTCCGTGGTGCGAGTGCGGACTCGACTGGCGGACACGCCCTCACGCGCGCGCAGACCCAACTCAACACCACGCTGCAGAAGCGCTTCGGGTTCAACTGGCCGGAGTGGAGTAACCTGTACAAGGACGCAGGCTTAGTCGGTATCGAGGAGGACGTGTGTAGTACGGACCGGCTCGTGGAGCAGCGGAAAGAGATCACCGAGATTGGGTTTGGTGCTGTGCTCGGGGGACTGGGGAATTTGGCCAGCGTGAAGGGGAAGGGTGGGGAGGAGACGGAGGGGTATTGGAGTGTGGATGAGGTGGAGGAGTGTAGGGCGATGTGTGTGAAGGATATGGAGAGCGGCGCATATCTGAGGTGGGATATCCAGGTTACTGTTGGATTCAAGGAGAAAAATGCTTAGGTTTTGGGAAAGAGCAAGAGGCCGTGGGTATGGTTTATTGGGTGGTGTAATGGCTGGAGCATGGTTTGCGTGAAAGTATCTGATGATGCATAATTTGACAGGGCCATTCCGCTACTGTTGGCCAATATGAGGTCGATGGAGCTATGTGTGTCCTCGGTGACAGCAACCTTGGTAATTGGTAGCGGCGTAAATGAACAAATCCCACTTACTACTCAAAGCACCATTTCAGCACGACACGTGAGACTCTACCTCGTACACAAGTATTTGAAGCAAATTTTGATTTCTATCAACGTTCGGGGTATAATGCTAAACTACGCAAAACACCCTAAGCAGATATACCGGTACTCATGAAACAGACCCAAAGCCCAAAACCATTTCCAAAGCAGATGTCGTGAAGAGAGTCGGTAGTCTTTGTCGGGGGGTCAGACTGGAGTAAGCGATATGCAGCATGCGTCACCGTGGTGCGTCCTGTGTCGGTCGTGGAAAGAAGGGCGAAAGCGTCGTTCAAGGGTGGGATAGATACTTAAGGGACATCGACAGCTGCAAAAGTGCAAGCTGGACATCCCACCGCGAGGCTCAATGCCATCAGCAGGTTCTCATACCCCGTACCACTTGACGAATGAAGGACAATGCCATCAACAGGCTCTCAGCCTCTTCACCATTTATGTCGGATTCCACCGGAGACCAATGCCGTCAAAAAAACCCACCCAGTCCTAAGCCTCAGTTACAAGGACCACTGTACACTTCCGACCTGTTGGTGCCTATTTTACTTAGGGACCCTCCTCTTACCATTTTCAAAATCCCACTGGTCAATCTCAAAGGAGACTGCCAAGTCTTCAATCTGTTCCTTGAAGCACAGCTGCTTCTCGATCGGGACGCAAGGCTTCCATTCGCTGTACTTGAATGGATTGTGCTCTTCGTGTATAAGCGCGTCGGAGACTTCAATGCCTGGCCACAACATCTGGAACGGCCTGATCCTGTCATCCGTTGCGAAAAGATCCACACTTCCATGAGTGAGTTCGCCACTGGGGCGATAGTTGGGGACGCTGACTCCGTTGACGTGGATGTTGCCGTTCCTTTGGAACCTCTCGCCCGGGGGAACACCTAGGCTTCCATTGGTAATTGCGATGTGGTAGCCTTGCTCTCCACTCGGTTCCAAACTCCAAATATAGGGTGCAGATCGGAAGGGTACGGCGTGGCGAGGCTCATCGTAGCGTGAAAAGCGGGGGATTATCTTGCCGTCGTTCCATTCGGAACACAATCTGCGGTCGTATTGGTAGTTTGCGATTGTGTCGATTATGCGGCGGGAGGTATTGAGGAGATTGACGGTTATTCCGAGCGATGTCCTGTAACTCTGGCATTTCTTGCCGAGTATCGCCATTGTCTTGGCCTCTGGGGAGAAAGGGTCGAAATTACGAGCGTGTTCGTTCTCAAGCAGAGTCATTCTATCTCTTAGAGAGAGGTTTTTGGCCTTGCGAGCAATATCCAAATCCCACATGTTATCTGTGGGGAAGTTGCTCATTTGGTATCCGAGGATCCATTCTGCAGGCCAAAGTTTGGCGACCACAAAATGAATTACGGGCCATGCTTCAAAATAGAACCAGTCCAGGCTTCGGTGAACGAAGGCAAGGCCGTGGACGGTCAGCCCGTGGTAGCACCATGTGAATGTTTGTGGGATGAGGGGAATGCAAGTTTCAATGATGAAGCTGTATGTCTGACCCATGCCGCGAATGCTTGCGTTAAAAAGAGAGACTGCGCATGCTATGATGAACTCGCAGATTGGTGTAGTCTTCGGCTTGTGTTGTTCGAAAGCGTCGTGGAGAATGTAGTAGTGATCTCGTGCCCATGCTCCAATGACGTTGCCCAGGATGTGAACTGCTCGTCTTAGCGCCGCCTCTCGTTCCTCGACGTACGGGTTCATGAGCTGGTGCCATATCAATAGGCTAAGCATTATCGGAAACTTGGCCGAAAATGTGTTCTCGGGGTTTGAGAAGACACCATATCCATTTATCCACCATTGTCGAAAGTTGGCGAGTATCAAGAAGCCAAGGAACTGTCGGATGAGGAATGTGAGAACCGTAAACGTAGTCCAAAAGAGGTGGAGTGGCAAGGGCAAAAGCCAATGCCAGAAGGTATGGCAAAGCCAATGCGGGATCTTGCGCGGACTCCGAAGTCGTATTGTCAGAAAGAAAAGGACAGCACCAATAGCCGTGACACCCATCAATAGCTCGAAGGGTGTGGGTAGCTGAAACCTGATCTCTCCAGGCGACGAGATCGCCCAGTCGCCGACCTTATACAGGAGCAAGACTGCTCCATCCTCTACCGGTGGGCCAATATCTTCATCGAGGCTGTTGAGCTCTGTGAGCATTCTGAGCATGCGAGGCGAGGCAGCCAGAGCAGAAGCCGACGAATCCGAAAAAGAGGCCAACGGCCCGGCAATCCATTCCATGCCCGCATAAACGAGAGAGGCGGGGTTGGGGAGTAGAGCCGCGAGGGCAGGCGGGACGTCGAAGTTGGCGAGGGCGGACGTCCCCTCGACCCATTCCCAGTCACGCGAGTTCGTGGGGAGGGGAGTGGACGGAGCCGCCGGAGATGCTGTCAGAGCCTGCTGGTTGACCGTCTCAACCGCCTCGACCGTGACGATCTTGTGCACCTCTGAGAAGAGGATGCTCGTCGTGGTCGAGGCAGGAGCGCTCAGAGCCTTGGGCCGCTCACATGCGGGAACACCGTATATGTCGTGCATGGCCAAAAAACTGCACCACGTCTTGTGCATGACGTCCTGCACCACTGTCTCAACTTTGCCAACCCATGGTGTTGACAGCTCACCATACGGACGACATATGCTGAGGTCGCCGATGCCTAGAAATTGGGGTACGAGGTCAGCTAATGTATTACAAATGAATCAATGGGTGTGCGCAGCTTAAATCTACTTACTGATGACCGCAAGAGCCTTGCAGGCAGTTGCGAGGACCCACATGGTGGTGCAACGCGGAGGAAAGTTGTGTGCGGGGGAAAAGGTTGAGGTAGCGGAGGGGTTCTATATGTGGGCGTTGTGTGCGGGGGAAAAGGTTGAGGTAGCGGAGGGGTTCTATATGTGGGCGTGAGCTCAGCGTTTGCATCTTGGCAGATTAGTTAGGTAATGCAGGTGAATGGGCGTTTGCACAGAAAGTCATAGCGGTGGAGGCTGTACTTGGCCAGCCGAGATGGGCGACGGTCACTGAGGGTCGCAGTCAGTTACCTCATCGCCAAACAAGATGATTCCAACGATTACCAGCTGGTCCAAAGTGACAAGGACTTACCTCGTTGAGCTCACAACTTATCACCGTTGCCGGCCACTGGTCTTTAAACATACATGCACCTAAAATGAAATATCTCTTGAGCTTCTACGCCAAAGGGACTCGCCCGGCTTTAGTCAAACACTTTTGTATTGTTTGCTTGCAACATGGCAGCAATAGCCATGGAAGTACGAGACTGCTACTATGTACAACAATCCCTTTGCTTCCCAATTCCCTTTACCACCTTCATCATAGATAACCAAACCAACCGAGGGGGTATATTAAGCCCGGAAAACAATAGCAATACAAGAAATTAGATCCGATCGATAGATCGTGCGCTTGGCACCCTCGAGACGGAAAGAGAAGAGAACGATAATAAAAAGGACGACTTTAAATCATAGCGCCGATGCTGGGAATACATAAAAGTGCGCCAAGGCTAAGCTTGCGCCAGAACAGATGTGCCAGTTATATGGTACAGGTGTTGAACATAGGGGAAGGTTTGGGTAAAAATGATAAATATGATGGGGTATCGCTAGATAGATGACGTTCTGGTTCATTATGTGTTTTTGAGGGTAGCCTGAATTGTAGTGCCGTTTTGGAATTTTATGGAGAGCTGAACGAGATCAACTGTAAGGGTACCGACGCTGACGGTGTTGCCTTTGGATGTGCCGGCTCGGTTCTGTGTCAGAAAGTCTTGGATTGACTCTTGCGCATTGGCTGCGGTTTCTAGTTTGCCAGTCTCTTGTAGAGTGACGAGCACACTAAGGCGTGCGAAGTCGAGAGCCGTAGAGTTGCTCGATACCGGCTGGATTATCGTAGAAGCCGAGCTGACAGCGGCAGCGGAGGTGGTTGCTGCGGCGGCGGCATTCGCCTTTCCAGGTTGACCTATGGCCTGCCTTTCTTCGAGGAAGCGGGATGCTTCATCAGGTTCTTCCAGAATAGGCAATGAGCGGGTAGGCGTGCCCGACGTTCCCATGATGGGAGCATATTCTTGCTTGGCTGACCGAGAAGCCAGGCCGTTGAATGTGATGAGGGCGTTTTCAGCAGTGCAGCTGAGCGAAAGACTGGAAAATATTGCCAAAAGACGAGTTGAGTTCAGAGGGATGCTAAACTGGTTCTGGGCACTTTCAATAAGCCTCGGAATGCCGGAACCCATTGTAGCGTTGTTCGCAGTGCCGGCGATGCTCGTGGTTGTGCACCCATCGTCTCCAGGGGTCGCACAAGTAGAGCCAGTGAATCCGTTGATGCATACACAGTTGCAGGAACGATCGGCGTTGAGAATAGCGACACCGCCATTTTGACAGGTAATGACACCGCTGCACTGGCCGTTTTGAGGCGCTGCGGTTGCTGTGGGCGCCGCGGTCGTGGGATTGTTGCCGTTGCCATTGTTACCGCCCTGCGTATCCTGGGCTGCGTTGGCTGTTGCGTTCTTCATCTTTGGAATGACGACGAGAACGACTGGAAGAATCACGGCCGCAGCCACAAGAAAAAGTAGCACGATAAGGAGGGTCACGAATGCCCACAGAGGCATACCACAACATCTCCTTCGGCGGTTTTCCTTGCGTTCGCTCATAGCAGAATCAGTGCCATCATAGCCACCGGTCGATGGCCATTTCGAGAGTCGCTTTGGATTCTGGTCTCGGATAATTGGGGTAATTGCGCCGTTGGGGGTAGCTGCTCCGGGAGGGGGAAATGCTGCAAGCATGTCTGTCATCGAGCGCGACTTGTGGTTGCTCTTTGGAGCGCCGTTTTCCCAGAAGGGAAAACTCAAGCGACTTGCAGTCTTCCCTCGGTCGAGGTTGGCAGCAAGCCTGGTCGCTCGTCTGATCAAATCGGGCAGACTAGTCAGGCTGCCTCGTGCTTCAGCGTCGCGGACGGCACTCATGTCAAGTCGTGGCGGGCGGGGTTTCGCGCCACGCGCGGCTCCAGCTTCTATACTCAAAACGTCTTTTTCGGGGTCGCCATATCTTGAGCTCAGATCTCTGATCGAGTTCAACGAATTCTCCTCCGAGGAAGAAGGGTCGAAGAGTACGGCGCCGCCACCAGGAATTCCATCTCTTGCGACTAACGCTGCGCCCCCAATACCGGCCGCACCGGCCATTTCTGCACCAGGTGCTGGTTTTCTTTTCACTGAGCCCTTTTTATCTCCAAAACTGTCTGCGGATTTGATGGTCATGAGGGAGGGTTTGGTGCGCCTCCCTAAACTAGCTTGTCGAAGAAGCGCAGGCGTCATTAGTCCACTGTTGTCATCGAAATCGCTCGCTCGCGAGTCCCGGCCATTATAGCTTGTTATTGTCTCCTCATCCTCGGAACGAAACCCCCCATCCTCCATATCCATGTAATAATCATCGTTATATGGCATAACGTTGCTAGAAGCGAAAGATCCATGATGCGACATGATCGTGGCCGATCTTGTTTCCGACTCTTCAGCTATTGGAGACACATATGACATTTGCGTATAATATGATGACGGACCTCGCCGTGATGAGGGTGGTGGCCCAAGACTGGGATTTCGTCGCAGAATTGGCTGGGCCACGGGCATTGGCGGTTGTGGAACGGGAAAATCGGGGATTGATCCTAACGACGACGTCTCGGACGTGACGGAGGATGTGGTCAGCGGTCGCGATGGGGCCGATAATGGCGAAAAGACATCGTCACTTTGAAACGAATCGCGGTAGTCGGGGGAGAGTTGCTGTATAGGCAAATCATCGGACATGGGCCGCGGTGGCCGTTGAGGTGGAGGACCACGACTGCTGCTGGGTGATGGGAAGTTGTTCGGTAACGGCCATTGGGGCGAGGCGGCACTGCCTGATCTGCTGTCAGGCGGAGTCAGCTCCTCTGGTCGCATTTGAGGCTCCGAGGCGTATTGGGGGACAAGCTGGTTGGGTCTTTGGGGAAGGCCTATTATCTTCGATCGATCTGGTAATTGTCGCTGCAGGTTTGCGGCCTGTAGCCTCTCTCGCGCGGCGCGTACAGATCCTTTCCTTGTACCGCCATTGTCGTCGTCGTCGTCTGGCGCGCCGTAAGGGCCGGCGGCCAGTCGAGGGTCGTAACTCATGAATAGTTCGGATGAATAGTGGCGGTGGTTCGTGTCGGTGGACCGACACGGGTCTGGTGCTGAAGTGAGGATTCAGGAGGGTGCGGAGACGAGATGGTGTTGACGTTTCCGCGAAATCACGCTTCCTTCGTTGGCACTGTCTCAGATGGCGCGGCCAAGCGCGGAAAGCTGGAACGTATAGTCGGAAATAATGGGGATGCCTGAGCGTGCCTGAAGCCAATGCGGGGAGATGGACTGATCCGAGATGTTGGCAGTGGCGATTCCAAATGGGTTGATTGTGACCTGGACCAGCAAGGTAGCTACCGAACGATGGAGCAGCTGTCAAAATAGGGGTGGGTTGGAGGCAATCCAGAGCAGTACAGGCACCGGTACGGCTAGGTACCGGGAGAGAATGGTTCCTTGCTTTAGACGATCCTCGAAGTTGCAGCTGCCAGCAGTGGTGGGCAGGCTTAGACGTCTACGCGATAGCCCAGCGTTCAGATATTAGGAATTATCGAAACCTGTAGCCAGTCACGATTAGAAGAGTGCCTAGCATAACGGCGACGGGGCGAATGACACGGTGAGAATTCTCCCAGGCTGGCGGGCCGAGACAATGCGATGTCCAGCACAGCTGCACAGCTCGCGCAAGGCACCTAAGGCCATGGGGGGCGCAACAGTGATGGCCGAACGGCCCGATCTGGATAGTGTGGAATGGAAGGGTGAAGTTGTGACAGTGTTTGTTCCAGCGGCAGTGGATTTCCATATGTGGGTTTCAGAAGAGAAGCAGATACGTACACAATCACAGAGTCCCGGACTACCAGACGGGGGCCGTCTGAGGAAATGGCGCTGACTTGACAAGAGAGGCTGACGATGGGGGGACGGGGACGGAGGAAGAGGGTGTGGAATATTCAGTGCGAAAGGGAGATGGAGAAGGCGAAGAGAAGATGCAAGTAGGCACAAGAAAGTAGGGAGATGCAATTGAGCTTCAAGCTCACTGGCGACGAAGCACTTGACCAGCACGACAGCAACGTACCGTGGTGTTGAGGCGGTGGAGTCGGGAGGACGGGAGGCTACTGGTCTTCTTCACTCTGCGACTCTGATCTCTCGGGCGGGCCCACGCTGGCCTGGCCGTCGTGCCTGCCTAGCCAGCTTAGCGAAGACGCTGTGGCAGGTAGACGAGCCAGGGGCGGCAGGGGCGGTCGGTGTGGGCGCTGATTGGCTGTCGCCTGGTGAGACACTAGCGGATAGTGCACGAGTTCCCGCACACAACACCATGGGTCGATGATCATAAGAACTCCTCTAGAGCGTAGCGCGAAGTCTTTTCGACGCCTTCCATCATCCTCCGGCTGGCGTCTCCGCAAGGAAGAATTCGCTCTCGCCGCGCACGCCCGTGAGATGGGCTGTGATCGCCGTTACCATCCCCCCACCCGCCGCTCTCCACGGCGAAGCATGAACGGCATCCCGAGATTGGGGGGAGGGAGCGTGCCCTGGCCGTGGATGTTTGAGGCTGTCTCTGCGGACGATCCTACCTGCAAAGGTGCTGTACGATCCTACGAGCGTGGGCGTCCATGCGTCGCCAGCCTCCCAGGCACCGCTTCAGACGCCCTGTGTTGCCAGGACATGCCGCCGTTCTCTTTGGTGTCGTGCCCCGTCGTCTCTGCGTGCTGCAGCATATCGAAGCTATATAGCTCTGACGACTCCGCGCGCCGCATGAACGAGGCTTGAGCCAACGCGTGCAACGCGCAACGCCCAGCGAGACACCGGGGATCCCCGAGCGTGCTTGGAGTCAGAGGCTAGATTAAACGTTGGCTTTTATATTAAGGTACGTACCGCAAGCGACACATCACGCGGGCGAAGATCAAGAAGGCCATCATGTCCGATGCCCATAGTCAGCCCTACTCAGTTTCCAGACTGGCCGACCGGCCGGATCTGCACCTCTCATCTACCTCTCGTCTGCACCAATCTACAGAGCATCGTTGAGTGGTGTCGCCAGCCAAGGTCTCTAGTATCGAAGGCCGGTACCTAATTTTATTATTCACATCTTCTACGCGCCCCTAAAAGTGTCGTGTGTGCGTGTGTGCGTGTGTCACGTGCGACTGCCTTCACTTGTCTCGTTGCGCCTTCCCTGTCCTGCTACCGACTGTTGCCTCTTGCCCCATCATCCACACGAAGAAGGCTCAACCTTCACAATGGGCAAGAGCAAAGTAAACAAGAGCGTTGCCTCACTGCTGCGCCGTCCCAACATGCTGTCAATCACCACTGACCGTCGTCCCGTGGCCTCTTCTCTACACTCTCACCCCAGCCAGTCCCTTCATCTGCATCTCTGTTCTACAGCCAGTCCACTTTCCCATGGCGCATCTGCAGGTGAGTGCCCACGTCCGCGCAAACAAGGTACACCTCTCAGTCGTCCGAACACAGATCACACCCAAACGCGACCATGCTAAACGCACACCTCTCACTGCCTTGATGAATGGTCTGCAGCTCCATCCACCTCAGCGTATGTCGTCAATCTACAGTTGTTCATCCAAACGCTGAAAAACATGACACAGACCACCCAGCTCAGCCAGGGACAGAGAATAGCCGCATTGAGCAGACGAGGGTGGTCCATAGGCCCATGACGCCAGCGACACCGTTGCAACCGTGCCAGCGCTCTGGTCGCAACCTCTCCCAATCTTCCGATGGCGGTGTTTCCCTGGACGAGCCGCAAACCCCGGTGCGCAGGACAGCTCGATGTCCTCCCACCACGCCCTCTCTGTCGATGAGTGCAAATGTTGGCCGACGTCGTGCACAGCACGATTCAATGTTATTACGCTCACCAGCGCGACCCGGTCATTCCAGTCGCATGAAACAGATCTTCCAAGAAGCCGGAATGGCGACGCCTTGCCATGATAGTGTAACTCTATATCCACAACTCCCCAGTATTTCGAGAGCCTCATCACCAGAGTCCCGGGAGCAGCGTTGCCAGATCTTAGTGCCTAATATAGCCGGAAACCACCATGGATTAATATTGCCGTCGCCAGAAGCGCTATCAGCCCTGCCAGATATCGAACAGGGTTGCGAATCACCCGCGCTGTCATCTGAACACTTTTCAGAGTCATGGACGGATGATTCAGAATACATTAATCTGGGGCCGCGTGACCGAAGGTCGATGGAGTCGTCGCAGAACTTGGTCCTCGGCTGGCTCGGCACTGTCTCTGAGACGGACGGTCCAGACGGGAATATAGTACCCGACGACGTCCTGAGCAAATGTGACACTTCACTAGAGCACAACGGGCAAGATCTCAACACTACGGTCCAACCGCCAGCTGGAGAAAAGAAGCAGAGCAGGCCGCTCTACGACTCGCACCTCCTACCATCCAAAACAACGCATTTTCGCGCCTCCCAAGCTCCACCTAGCGATCCGTTCGTCACTCGACATGATAGTGCAATCGAGTCCTTAGTTGAGCGTCGGTACATATCAACAGAAAGCTTCCGCAAGCCACCCTTATCTGCTCGTACGCAGCGACACATCTCAGATACATGTAAACGGCTCTATCTCGATAACCCCGTATCATCTCCTACCAACGACCTCGCTTCATCGTCCCCATGTGGCCTCCGGAATAGACACACACCTGTACCGAAAGATATGCAAGATAGAGATGACGGTGGTATCCAGTTAAGCCCACTCAGCCCAAATGTATGCATCGAACGTGGTCCATCACGTTACCATTCTGCTCGCAACTCTCCTACAAAGTCTTCTGCGATATTTTCCACACCACCTCGAATGCAGAATAAGCGTATGAAGGAGAATCTAGCCTCTGAAGCGGAGACCATTTACAGTAGCAGATCGTTGTCACTAGCGAATGCCTTCGGTAGCACGCTACTCATAACACCCACTCGAAGGCCAGGTTGTACTCTAGAGGGGAATACAATCGAGAACGAGCTTCCGCAGAGCGCAAGGAAGTCTAGGGCTCTGGTCAATGCAAGGATGAATGAGCGGATGCGGAGACTATCAAGCGCGAGCACAAGCACTGGCACAAAGGGTTTGGAGGAGCGTTGACTACACTTCTACATCAGAAATTGTTTAGAATACGAGGTCCGGAAGGGCTTACGTATCGTAGTCAACGTTGACTATCGCCAGGTTGGTGAAGAGGTTGGGAGAGTCGGTCTGTATGCTAGGCAATTTCTTTATCCGATATTGTTGCTCATGTTTCAGAATGGCATATCAAGAAAATGAACAAAACTATCCGTTCATGAAATGAAGACGAGTAAGACTGCATGTGCGACACATAACTTCGGCCAGCCTCAATAGTAGTTACCCGGCTGAATCCTTCGTATGTGTCGAAACTCCCACGTTCCCCTTCTTTGAGAAAGAAAGTGATCTTACCAGGGAATGGATGTCAGCAGCATGTACTTGAATGTATTTCTTTTTCTTCTTCTTCTTTTCTTTCTTTTAAGAACGGTAGAGCTCAATTAGTCACTATTTTTGTTGCGACTCTATATAACTAGGAACGTGAATATACTAATTGAATATCGTCAGATGCTTGAGTAGGATTGGTACACATTATGATTACTTTCAGCTATCGGATACAGGCAGACCCTTAGGAGGTAAGTAGAGTTGCCAGGTATCTTAACCCATCATCGCATATTCCTAACTTCTTCAACCCCCTTCCTCCCTCTAACGTGCTAGGTGCGAGGTTATAAATAATATCACACCCTCTGTCACATACATTATTCTTCCAGGCTATTAATTACCTCACCGTCGCCCTATCTTTGCACAACATCCCCCTCGAAGATCTTGTCCTCCAAATCCCTACTCCTCGGCAACAAGATACCCCTCAAGATACATTCCTTCCCATTCTCCGGACAAACGTTATTCCTGTTTAGCTGTTTATCCCTAGGGCCCGTAGGCCCACTCGCAAACTTTGCCTGTCCAAAAATCTTAACCTGGCGCTTATCGCTCGTCGGATACTCCTGGTCGCCCCACCTGCCCTCGAACCTCAGATACCCCGTCGGCGTCGCCTCGTCATAGGTCGAAAAGCTATTGCTGTTGCCGTCGTACTTGTAGTAGTATGAAGACTGCAAAGGATCCCAGAGAACGCCGCGCTCGGTATGGTCTTCGAGGAAGCCGCCGGGGAGGTTGAAGTTGGGGATCGTGTGGTCGTGGGTACCGCCGATGGCGTAGAGGGCGTGCGAGCCGTTCCCCGAGTAAGCTATGGGACGCAGACCGTCGGTGTGTTTTTCGAGGATCGAGTATTTGAAGGCCTGGCCGTTGGCGTGTTGAGAGTACCAGACGTATTGCGGGATTCCGTTGCTGAAGCGGATCATAAGGTGTTCCCAGTCGCCTACGTGATTGCCTGCATTATATCACTATGTGTAAGCTGAGAGTACTTGAGTTTGAAGTGAGGAGGGTGCGGAGAAGGAAGACTTACCAAAGTTCAGGTCTTTCATCCCTAGCACAAGACCACCCCAGTTATACGAGTAGAAGTGCATGTAAAAAGCATCGACATTTCCATTCCCCTTGTCATTCACAATAACTGCCGACGTAACCCCATTGTCAGTCTTCCCATTCCCATCAGGCTTGATGCCCTTGATCCAACCCGGGTTCGTAGTTATGTCGTCGTTGGACGTAAGGTACACGTCGATACCAAGTGCATCCAGGTTGTTGAGGTCCAGTGGGCTAGGAGCTTCCACGACGTTGTAGTTCACGCGGGCCGTGGTGTGCAAAAGATGTGTTTGGAAGTCCGAGGGGCTATTAGTAGTAAGTAAGAAATCTAATAAGAAATCTCTTGAATAGCTTTACTAGACTTACAGGTACGGGTCTTGCCCATGTAAGTATACCACGGGGGCTGTGTGGAATTAGTGCGACTGTCTGTATGCATGTGGTCATTTGGTTGATGAGATTTGCAGGTATTGGCTGCAGGTGTTGGTTGTAAACAGGACATGAATTGTTGTCGTGCTTGTGACTATTTCGGGTGTATTATGCAAAGGAGGCAGGTGATGGCGGACAGTCGGCCTCGCCCCGTCGAGGAGCCAAGATGGAGACATGACCGCCTAGAAACCAAGACTATCTCTTTTTGAAGGGTACGTAGACTCTGAGGAGTAAATATTGTACATACCATACTTCAACACGTAGTCTGGAACACCAGCTGGAGCCTGCCTCTTCTCATGTTTCGTCGGCGCAGACAACACCAGAGCAGCAAATGCCGCAACAGCAACAGTGCTAAAGGCTACCATCATAGGGAGCTCTACAGCTCTCTAGTAAATACGAAGATTAGAGGTAGATGTAAAAGCAGAGGAACAGAGGCGCCGAACTTGACTGTTTTCATACTTGTATGGCGATCTTCTCAAACTTATACAGACGCTCTTCACCCCAGCTACCACACCCGTTTACCCATCCTACCCTCCAACCATCGTTTGCCATCCATTCAGGGGCTTGCAGTCGCGCACGCTTTATTACCGTTCATACACAACCGCTGTTCATTCCTGCTCACGACCGCTAAAATCACCACATGGCTCTATCACCAGCCCCCCCAAAAAGTGCGATGGGCAGCTATGATTCGCCTTGTGGGTGCATGTGCATATACTATATAACCAAGCCGAATAGGGGAGGTGAACGTGAACTTGAATGCTGCTTGGGGAGGCGATACGATAGCGTGCAGCGGGGTTCCTGGCGCTTAACCGAGCCGGGTTAACGAAGTGGCAACCAAGAGAACAGGGGTATAGGTAGACTGATTGGATGGGTTTGATAGACGTGATATGAATTTCGTCTGGTTGGGGACATGTGTTGGTCTGTTTTGCGGAAGTGCTGTAGATGGAGTGCTACTGTTAGATGTGTGGCGTTTGAACTCCTAGATACCGTAGAGGAAGAGTCTTGAATGCGTTTGCATGATGTGAAGAGGGCGAATGAGAGATTAGATAATTTACTAATTCAGCTGGTATCGTGAAAGCTAAGAGCTACGGAGAATGCTAAAATTACAAAATGTACTTTAGAGACAACAGCTGGGGTGCGAGAGTGAGCTGAACGTAGAACCATTTCCCCCGGATAGGTTAAATATACCCTCGAATTATCCCAATGCTCTCCGGATCCATCTCCAAGCTTTCTCATATCAACAGCTGCCTTTTTGATCGGCCTGACCGCCCCAAATCTTGCCTCGTTTCATGCAAAGCAGACGCTGGGTCGCGGCTGGGCATGCTTTTCGCGCGAGTAAGTTGTACAAGGTCGGGCGGTGGGTCTTCTTCCTTGCGCGAGGCTACATTCACCTCATTCGTGCTAGTCCGCGTGCTAGCCACCGATTTCTCGAAATCCTTCTCGCCGACGTATACGAAAACAGAAGAGAGGATGTACGTTATGAGACCGACACCTCCAACACCAAGGTAGACGATTGCGATCTGACCAAATCAGTACTCGATGTTACTCATCCAAACACGCAGTTGGAACTCTTACCTTCTGACGAGTTCCCCAGGTCTCATGCCAAATGAAAGTGTTGCAGACATGCACCGTCAACCCAGCAATAAAGGTCGTCCAGGCATAGCTCATAGTCATCGACGGAAACTGCCAGATGAACACCATAATCCAGTGACTAACACCCGGTCGCTTCTTGAAACGCAAGACGGAGCGTTGCATACGTTGGACCTCACTGAACGGTAGCGCTGGGTTGAGTTGGTCTTTATTAGGCAAGTCATCGAGAAGCGACTTCGTCTGAATGGAAGTTATGACGGCCCAGATTGAACAGCTGAGCGAACTGAGCCACAGGGCCTCTGCAACCCAAATGGTGTTGTCATTCTTGGTCCATGGTATCGTTGAAAGTGTAGCGGCAGCGCAGAACGAGGCCTGTACTAGTCAGCAGATGAAAGCTGCCTTCCGGAAACATCAGACCTTTCACAAGAGACTAGGGGACTTACGGCAACTTGAACGGACTGCAATTCTGTATATTTATCGACCTTGAAATCTTGGACCAGCGGGATCAACACAGCTCGATCGGACCCTGCCGCCCGGAGCTTGCTCAATGGTAGCCATGTGTAGAGCTGGAAGGTGCGGCGGTAGGGGGCGGTGATGATGCCGATGAGGATTTGGACGAGGTAGGCCCAGCTAGTGCGATTGTTGAACTCACGGGCTACTGCATCTGCCATTTTGAAGGTTGAGTTTCCTGTATTGAGAATCGCAGTTGTCGATATCCTTTGCGGACTATGTGACGTGGTAGGCGGCATGAATGAAGAAGGCACGACCATTGGTAGGCATGGACGGGTGGCTGCATCGGTGAACTTGGCTCTTGGTGCATATCAGACATGATGCTTTTCTGATGCGCCTTTGCGATGGACTGCTGACCGACTCGGAGATCATGGGGCTATATTAGGCGGTGCAAAAGCAGAGCAGCTGGGATATAACGAAATGCAGAATATTGAGCATGATGACGGGAATCCTACAATGTGTATTCCGGGGTGTTCTACTCCGATCCTAGTTCTCTCTTAATGTCCGCTGCGGATTACCATCTCTTCCCGTGTAACTCAACCACGTACAAAGTGACTCACCTGCCGAAAAAGAAAGAAAAAGAAGAAGAAAAACCTCATCTTTCTATTCGGACAATGGCCCCAGAATACATCATCATCCACGGGCTCCCGACGCCCCAGGTCTACCACGACCTACGAAAGCTCGCAAACCTTACCCCTCCACCGGTCGAGGCCATGGAAGAAGTGGTGCCTAGATCACTACAAAACTCATTCGCCTGCTTCGTTGCCTACGAGCGCAAGCACATGCTGAACGACACGACGCCCGGGCCCGACCAAGAGGCTGTTGGGATGGGACGACTGCTCGGTGATGGCCTGTTCCTCCTGCTGGTCGATGTCGCCGTGCATCCAGACCACCAGCGCAAGGGCATCGGCAAGCGGATCATGGACTCGCTCGTCAACTACGCCGACAACAAGGCGCCGCATGCCTATGTGTCTCTGGTGGCTGATCCTATGGGGGCGAAACTCTACCCAAAGCATGGGTTCGAGGACGTTAAGCCAGCCGTGGGCATGTTTCGATGTCTGAGGATCCAGAACAACGGCGAAGCGGAAAAGGAGCGAGAGGCACGGTATTAATAGCGGGTCTATTCGTACAATAATACGGTGGATGGTCCCGTCTTTTCACTGCGGGACAGCTGGCAGGGATTCGGCGGGGATGTGTCCGTGCGGCGGAGAGGACGGGGAAGAGCCATCCCTCGCATGGCCGAACGCGCCCTGGCACGGGCCACCCTCTTCTGTCCCAATTAAGACTAAGTGCACTGTATCAGCCACGTACCAGCCACAGAGGTTTAGTGTTCGTCACGTGTGAGATAGGTTGAAGAAAGTCTCCTATTGGGACACAATAGGGTGGCCCGTGCCAGGGCGCGTTCGGCCATGCGAGGGATATCGCCTATGACGATCAGTAGTGATACATTCAATGTCTTTCCACACCACGTGCTTTCCGTATCACCGCTCCCTGTGCCTCACGCCATGTCCGACCTCTCATCTGTATGTGTCGTCCCTTCGCGCCGTCATGTCTGTGTCTATGCTAAGTCCCGTGCAGATCGAGAGCCTCCCAAACGAGCTTATCTCGTTGATCATCGGCTTCCTGCCCTCTGCCGACCTCAAAGACGCCTGCCTCGTCTCCAAAGCCTTCTACCGCCATGCCTCCGACTTCCTGTGGCACTCCGTCACCCTCGAAGACAAGTGGACGCTCCACACCAACGACAGCACGCGCCATGTGTTCGGAGACCGCGGCCAAGGCGAGCCGGACGAGCATGACGACACGCCTATAATAGAGAAACTATACATATTGGCAACGTAGGCACATGGTACAAATGGTCGAGTTCAGGCTGAGACAATGTAGGAATCCCGCGCTGGCCAAGAAAGTGCAGGTCCTGACCCATCGCTGCCACCTGCCCATGCCGAACATCTTTTCCGAACTCCCACAACAGCACTTCCACTCCGAAGTCCTGTCACAGGACCGCCGCCTCCATACCATCCTTGCGCTCGCGATAGCCAATCTAGTCAATGTACATACCCTCCGGATTTTATATGGCCACTACAACCTCACCCGCATACTGCTGGGAGCCTTCCTCGATCCACGCCGGCCACAGCGCATACACCTGCGAAAGCTATGGCTGGAGAGCTGCTCTCTCACAAACTTCGAGACTTGCTTTGCTAACGCTGAATATGTGACTGGTCTGGAATCAATACGCGTGCGTAGACTGCGGGCAGAGTCGCAGGACAGTCCGGAAAGGAGCAAGATGCGCTTCTTGAGCTTCAGGCTGTGTCGCGGCGGGCATTCGCGAAGGGTCCACAATGCTGCGGGGGGATGGTTATGGACAACAGTGGAGCATTCCTCAGAGGAAGCACCTCCCAGGTGGACCCTTCCGTCGCTGGACGAGCTCAAGGCCAACTCAGACAACTACGACAAGCAGATTTGGGAGAACTTGCCAGCCGCGCAGTTCTTATGCGACGTGGCTGATCCTTTCGAATTCAAGCCCATGATCCCACCCCTCAATCCGATCCTATTTCTACTCGAGAAATCTGCGCCGACATTGACAAGTCTGAACCTCGACTGGGTACTTTGGCGCCAAGACGATCTGACTGGTGAAGAAGCAGCCCTCCGAGACATCCAGTCACTGGCCCAATTGCGTTTTCCACACCTACGAGCTTTCCAGCTGCGGAACGCCGTTGTACCAGAGACGGGCTTACCCGAAGGCATCTATCTACTCGAAGACACTTTCCTGGCTTTTATGGAAGCCCATCCCAGGATCCAGTGTCTTTCATGGCCACTCGAAAGATTCTACTCGCACAACAAGCCGACCCCAGACCTGCAGCGTCGAACGCGAGAGGTGGTGTCTCATCTCGGTAACACGCTTATTGACCTCCGACTCGATACTTATTACTGCATCAATGGCGAAAAGCTCACCGATGAGAGCAGTCTTGCTTATGACCAGCTTGAAAGGGTACGCCGTCGACGCTTTATTTTCGAGTTTGCCCCACATATGTTTAAAGTGGAGCAATTGAAGCTCGAAGGTGGTATAGCGAGGGACGAAAAGCGAGAAATCGTGCGCGCTCTACATTTCTCACCTTTGAAGAAAATAGTTCTCATTGGGGTCACCTTCCCGGTAGGAAACACGTGAGTAAGCCCTGACTGCAAGTGTCACTATTCACCTCGACACATGCACTTAATATGCCGTTGCTGTTTGGGGCAAGGTGCACTGATACCCCTCTGGATCAACTTTGCTAACTTGGTATCTAGGTGGGGCAGACGAGGCGAACAGCTCAAACTGTTGGACCCAGGCCAAGTGACCGACGCCATTGCTCACCTCGAAGAAGAAGATATCTCATCTATCATGGCAGCCCATAAACAAGGACGAACCATCCACCCGAACTTCCAATTTACCCCCAGCTACGGCTGGAAATCATCGCCATCATTTCTCCATACTATGGCCGAGCACCATGCCTCTACCATTGAAGAGCTCAAACTATGTGGATACAACGGTTCTCCAATCCTTTCCCATTCAACGCCCGTCACCAACCCACTTCTCTGGCCCCTACGGTCCTTCGAGAATCTCCGCCAACTTGTCATTTCCTTTTGGCTGCTCACGTATTTCGAGAACTCGTACCGAGATACAGAAATTATACAATCGTGGATGGACACTAGGTCGCCTAGTTCAACTGCCCTCGTAGTCATGACTCCGCCCGCATCACCTACACCACCTCCGCCACCACCTGTTGACCCCGCCGTCATGCCTATATATGATGGCCCCGTATCACGCCCGCAAGAGTTCAACCGCTGGGCTGTTGCACTCAAAACCAAGTACACGCCCAGTGCGCTAGCTTATCGCGTAGCGGCGGACATTGGGCCCCATCTTAGTCCCGTGGCTAAGGCGAGACCGGGCGGTGTCAGGGTCAGGGCAAGCTTTTGCATCGGGACCCGGGAGGAGAGGAGACAGGCAAACGATATATTTGATCTGGATATCCGGATTGGAGAAGGTGATCGGATGATTGAGTTCATCGGGCCCAGGGAAGAAGCGGAAAGGGGAAGGTTTTGCGAGAAGCTGGGTGCACGGCGCTGGTTTTAGGATGTCAAGGCATGTATCTTTTGGTTAATAGTGGCACTAATTATGGATTTGTTCAATCGATTCTTTCTCTTTTTTTTGCCATGTCAAGGGAAATGTACAGTCCTCTCACTTACACTTTATGGAGTAAACAGATAGCTGAGAGGCAGATGCGAAAGTGTATGGTATGATAGTGATATATTCCATGAATTTTGAACCTCACTCTACATTGCGCGAGATGCTACAAGGCACCTCCCGCGGTCCAAGAATGCTACCCAAGACGCCAAGTGGTATAAAGGGAACGGAGTTCGCCCCGGAGTTGTGAAAAAAAGTTCGTCAAAAAGCTCGTGCCATAGCCATAGCCACCAGCCATAGCCATCGTGACACGTCGTACATTCCCCTCCTTTCCCATCCAACCCTCCCTAATTTCTCACTGAAAGATCCGCAATCATTAATGATTACTCCGTCCGAATCCACCCTCTCCTCGTCTGCAAAGTGGCGAGAAAGAAAAGCTTAGACGCGGGACCTGTATGGCTCAAATGCGCCTCCGGTCGGTCCATGGCCACCGGCAGAGTGCATATCTTGCATCTGATGACCGTTTCCGCTCCCACCCATATATGGCGATGCCACACGCTCGTATGTGTAGGGAGTCTTCTCGACGACGGTCTTCTTGTGCGAGGACTTGCCACTGCAGCAGCACACGGAAAAGAGCCAGAAGAAGCCGGAGGCGAGGGAGAAAGCGACACCGAGCCAGAGAGTGGAGAGCATTTGCCTGCCCATGCTGGACTTGATATCGTAGGGCTTGAGGACAGACTCAAAGACGGCAACGAGGGAGGCGTAAAGGGCAGTGACAGTTATGGCAGCTGCGAAGGTGAAGATGGTGGAAGCCTGGTTTTTTTTTGTTAGCAACGCGATCAAGCAAATTTGTCGTAGAAGGATGGGACTTACAATAGACACGAATGTCGTGACAAGACTTCCCAACCTGCTGAAGAGCGCAGAAATACCGATGACGATCTCCGCCGCCGTCAATGCAACCGCGATCTCGTACGCAATGACCATCCACCTGGCCACCTTCTTGTACGTATCAAGGCCCTTTTGCATATCATCGGGAAACAGCTTCTGTGTTGTCGTGTTGCCAAGATCCCAAACCTCAACGGGGTTGAACCAGAAGTAGTTCTGGCGATCGCTGCAGAAGGTGACGACTTCCTTGCCATCCTTGAGGTCACCTTTGCAGTAGCCCCAGAAGCCGATCTTGTAGAAGTCCTGGAGGTCTTTGGTGGTGGCAGCGCCGCGCAGCGCATTGAGAAGGTCACTGTCAATTTTGTCCGCCCCAGGAAGGTTTGCGAGACCGGACGTGAAGTCGGGATTGTCTTTGAATTCGTGGGTATCCGCCTACGATGTAGCACGTTAGGAACATTGTTCAGGCGGGAGGCATCACGATGGCAGGGCTCGAGGCCGGGCGCACTCACCTTGAAGAACCACAGATCCGTCGACAGCGAGCCGTTTACACTCGTCTGGCCGACTAGCACGATACACAAACAAACAAGTGAAGCAATGGTCAATCCCATAGGGATGAAGATGGCGGCGAATCTCCCAAGCTTGCCCATGATTGCTGTGGGTGTGTGGGTGGTGTTGGCGAAAAGTGGGCGAAGTCGCGTTCGACGTGCGGAAGACGCTCGCTTCTCGCTACTACGTCAGAGGTGTCGTGAACGACGGTGTGTTGATTCAAAGTCACTCCCTCCCAGATTCCCAAACGCACGTAAAATGGGAATGAATGATGTGAAATGGAGGCCGACTGGAACGATGAGACACCGAGGAAGCCAACAAGACTTGTTTATGTATGTAATCCGTCGGCGAGCTGGAGCGGCGTGCAGCAGAGTACCAAGGGGGGCTGAGGCAGGGTCCGTGCCGAGCAACAGACAATTCACCAGCGCAGCAGATAGCTTGCCTTAGCACCAGCCTCAACAGGCTTGACTGCTTCCAGTTAGGCGTCTTGTGCCGTTTGCTGACCACTACTAGCCAGTTGAGGGCTCCGGAGACGATGATGATAGTGATGGCGGTGCACTCGTGACCTGCTCGTCTAGGGACTATTTTTGCGGAAGGAAAGAGCCTATTATTGTCCGAATTTGGAGTGCGCTGCCTGCTCTTATGGTACCACTGTACGTCACATCACCCAAACGTCTCTCTTGTGGTATCACAGGCATGACCGCCAAGCATCCTCAAACTCGCATCCTCATCTCTGCTATGTAAGCACGCCATCCCAAGCTATCTAAATATAACCCCTGCAAGTCTACTCATCTGCACCCCCGCTTTCCTGTGTCGAGCGTGGCGTTGCCGAGGGCTGAAGGGCTGAAGCACTAGCCCTGTGGCAGTAGTGAACGCGGTCTGGACATGGGTGTCTATCCGTTCTGTCGCTGTGAACAGGAATGCAACACCATGGCACATGTCGCCATGGTTCGGCATTTCTTGTGAAGCTTTTGTGGAGCCCACAGATTGTAGAATTTCTGATGTTCGCGACGATCTTATACTGCTGGGAGTACCATACGCGAATGTGGATGTGAAACACGCGTCCATGATCGCCACTCTCAATGTGCCCCGACTTTCGAGACCCTGACCGGTTGGAAACCGCTGCGGCATAGAAGTAGATACCAACTGCTGCCAGTGTTGCATCTTGCCTTTGCAGTGCAAGTTGATCAAATATCACAGTCAACACACAAAGCCAGCATGCTTGTTTTGTAGTCCATAAAAAGCCACTTCTTTTTAGCTCGTTCTACAGCAGATCCGCGGCGTGCCCTGCGCAAAAGGACGCGTCAGCCTCCGGCCCTTCCCACAACCCATACACATGACAACTCGACTTCGCTTCTCCCCCACATCGTTGTGCGTGTCTCATGTATCTGCCTGTAATCCCAAAAATCCCGTGGTATTTCCATCTCTGCAGCCGGTATAGTTGCTCATAACAAACGAAAAGTGAAACGGCGACTTCGCAACAAATGAAAATCAAAGAAAGTCTTCCAGACTTCGAGTAAACCAAACAATGCCCGAGAAAATACAAATCCGGTAATGGTATAGACCGTGTGCTGCAAATCGCATGCACAACAAAACGGGGGAATATGAAACGCGCAAGAACAGTAATGACAAATCTTCTCCTCCTTCGCCCCCGCGCAGAAAATGCTGCAAGAAATCAAAAGAAAACACCCCCCCGTGGAGTTGTAGATATTAGCCTTAGGTAGTACTAATGGTCTTTCGCCAAAAACGCCGTAGCGAAAACCGCTGGTTCCCAGAATGATAATGTTACAAGTGCGAAATGAAGGTCGCAGCTTTCAATTCGGTTGGGTATCGAAGAGGCTCCATCGTAGGCTGGAGGGCATTCACAAGTCATGTTTTTTGTGTGTGCAATCGAGTTGCTGCCGATTGGTCTCCAGGAGCTACGTGATGGGCCGAAATGTGGTGTGAAAAAAATTAAGTCGCTCGTCCAGGATGGTGGTGGTGCCTTCACCGTGGGTGCTGGTTGTGAGGATCTTGTTGATTTGATGTGCCGCGCCCGCCTTCGCCTCGAGCACGAATCCACTGCGAGTTGCCGCTGGTTCGGCCTTCCAATGCTTTTGCGCTGTCTGGATCGGGTCGCGGGGAGGAATAGCGTCCGCTGGCGATGTCGTCGGCGTTGATCTTGCTGACCTTGTGGGCAATGGAAGAGATAACGTAGCCCCGGAGTTCACGGTCCTCGCGCATGTCTTCTCCTTCAAGACGGAACTTCTCTTGCTTCGACATGTTATTTCGTCGCATGGCCCGGATCTCGTCCATGATGTGCAGCAGAACGGCCTCCGGTGCGCGGTTGCGCTCCAGGCTGTACTTTGACGGGTCGCGGATATACCTCCGAGTGACATCCATGGCGCCATCAGCGGAAAATGCAATGCAGTAGGACAGCTTCTTGCCCCATCCTGAGAATTGAGTTAGCTCGTGCTCGATTGCAGGCACATGATTGGGGGTAGCGCACCTTCAGTGTACAACCGCGGCTTGTCCCACGCCTCTTCGCATACGTCGACGTGGATCCATCGCTTGCGGTGCACAGAGTAGACCTCGGTCCATACATGGTCCTCGGAGTTCCATACCCATCGTACTCTTGATCCGACGGCCCTGCACAGCATGGTGAAGCAGTTGGCCCACTCGCCACATCGGCCACGGCGGGTCTGCAGTAGCACAAAGGCATCGTTGTATCGTGGATATCGCTCGTAGGTGCCGCACTGTTCGACCGAGCACTTGTAGAGCTCGACCTGGTTGGCGCCGCGGGCCTGCTCGTCGGGAAGGGGTGCGGCCATGCCGACGACGATTGTCGGCGAGTAGCAACGGCTACATGCGGGGTTGTTGACCCATGTGAAGAAGGAGCGCTTGAACCAGCGCATCAGGGCTCGGACGACGCAGTCCTGGTAGCCCCAGGCGGCCTTCTTGCCGCTTCCGAGACTCTCGGCCTCGGCCTGGAGGATCTGGCTCTCCTCCTCGGCCTGGTTGTATATCTGCTCGAGGGGCACGACACGAAGGGCCTCGTCGAGCAGGCCCGGGTTTTCCCAGCGGAGCGGCATGTTCGACAGCGACTGCAGCATGTTGCGGAAGCGTACCGAGCGTGCGTCCTGGGGCGGCTGCGGGACCATGGGGATGTTGCGGAGCGACGAGTACGGCGGCGGCGGGTTCTGGGCCGATGGCGGCTGCGGCGTGCCAAAGTCCCGCGGGGCCGGCGACGATGGCCGCGACTGGCCGGATCGCAGGGTGAGTTCGTTCATGCGCCGTGTGCTGAGCACCTGTCGGAAGCGCTCGGTCATCTCGAGGGCGAGCTGCTCTGTGTCGACGCTGCTTGCGGGCGCCCGCGGGGCGCCATGTGAATGCTCCATTGCCGCAGTGGTCGCGGGAGTCGCTATTAGTGGTGTGTGTATGTGTGTGTGTGTGGTGTGGTGGTGTAGGAGGACGCTGGGGGAGCGTTGAGGGGAGGCGATGCTTAAGTTCCAGGCAGAGCGAGGCCCTTGCACAGCCTCTGATGATGCGTATGGCTGGGCGCAGCGGATACCACACACCAAGGGATATTCTGGACGGCGAGAGCCTGTACACGGCGCGAGGGCGAGGGCGAGAGCGCAGTGCCAAAAGCGAGCGTACGGAAGCCCGACTTCACGATGGGGAGAATGTTGGGAGAGGACGAGGAGAAATGTATGAGCGCAGCGACTGATGATAGCAGACCGGGGCCAGACAGATGGATTGCGCGTCCGAAGCATGAGGGTACGTGGACACGCCATGGCGCCCGCCGTCTATTGGCTCGCCTCGCTAGCCCTTCGCCGTCTCCAGCTGGGCCTACCCGATTTCCCGCCTTTTTTGGACGGCTTCGCGAAGAATGATGAGTGTTATTGCTAACGTGCCATGGCCGCGAATGTCCACTGTCGCAACACCGCTAGATAGCGTCGAGAGGCGGCCAGCACGCCACCGCGAAGCTCTTCGTCGCCCATGGTCTTGGTGGTAGCCGTCGCCCGTCGTGCCGCGCCTGCCCAAAGCGGAGAGGCAGCCGCACCGCATGGCGTAACTGCCCGTTACGAAGGCCTGCGCTTGGCACGCCCTCGTTCATTTGGAATATCGACAACTTCGATCATAGAACGGGAGTTTTGCATCCAGCGGCCAGCATCCCCAACGCCAGGGACTCCCGCCGCGCAGACGGCCCTTCTTGCGTCGTGGAGTGCGGTAGATCGCCGCGCAGACGCGTCACCATTGGCCAACTGCTTCTATCGTCCACGTATTCCCGCTAGCCCCTTTGGGCGCCCCTGCCTCGGGTCCGCTTCAACCTGATACATTGTATGAACGTCTGGAGAGTCTCCAAATGAGGCCTATTATTCAGCCGCGCAGCCTTCAAAGCGATGGAGATAGCACCATGCAATTCCAGGTGCAGCCGCCCGAGTCGTGCTCTTGCTCTCGCTCCTCGCCCGCATCTCCCTCAGCGGCCGCCATATGTACCGCGTCGTCACGCAAGCCGATGGGTGGCGCATGCACGTCGATCTCTGCGTACCTTCGTAGCTCTTGCATGTACAGTATCGTTATCTACGCCAGTCCCCAAGCATTCATATGGCGACTGTTGCCCGGCCCAGCGGACGCGATAGGGTAAAACAAATGCGCACGACATGGCCTCTCATCTTCCTGACGTCCTGAATCATGCTTGCGACGTACGACTCCTGCCAGATACGTATTCTGTACAAGTGCCCAAATCAGACAACGCAACGAATGCGGTCCCATTGTGATCACCCGAACACCTCACGGTCCCGTCCATGACGCGTGTACCAAAGTACCTCCGTTACCACTCCAGGAACAGAGGCTCCAGTGATTTCCCAGACAGCTTACGAAAGGTCTCCATAGCCCATGTCTCGAAGCCGTTAGGCTTGCGTATCAGGATGCCTCTGAATCAACATGTTACCATCTGTACCCTCTCCTCCACTTGACACGCATGCTGGAAAGAAAAAACTCCCATGGGGGCCTTGCTAACACCGTGGCGATCTTAGTGTGGTAGAACCCACTGATTTCTTCTACACAGTAAACCCATAGTTGACCTAATACTATCTATCATTCGTGTGCACCCACAAACCGCTCAGGGAGGTCGAGATCCCATGCCGGCCTCTCCACAAGCACTACTTCAAGAGCCTGTCCCTCCCCTCCCCCAATGGGTACCATGCCCAAAATAGGCCTGTACTTGAATGTGTGCCACCAGTGCTCTGTACCCCGTTCTCGCTGTTCTGCTACCTTTGCAACATCTTCTTTCTTAATCAGGTCCGAGTCTTGCCCTTCATTCTCGCCCTCGACGAAGCCATTGGTGGCGTGTGACGCGCCATCTTGTCCCGTAGATCTCCGAATAGTCGCCAAGGCTGCGTGTTCGTCGTCGCCGTCTTCGTCAGATTCGGATTTGTTTGCAATACTGTGCAAGTCAATCTGCGTCAACTTGGCAGATCCATCTATCCCACCCGTGAACTTCCGTATCTTGGTAACTGGTGCGTCTCTCTCTGGCACTGCGTCACCGGCACCGCTAGCACCTTTTCGGGATGCGTTGCGTGCGTCTTCGCGCTTACGTTTCTTCAATGTTTGCTTGCCCATCCCTTCAACCCGACTAAATGTGTCGTTCGATTCCGGAATCGGAAGGTCTTTGGAAAGATCGAACATGAACAGCCACCCTTCACCGTACAACCAGATTCGCTCCTGTTCATGGACATCCCATAAGCAACCTTTGGCTGGAGATTTCAAAACCCGGTATGGGGAAGGATAGCTTGAGGGAGGATTCCTTCTCGACCATTCAGACAGACGTCCAGCCAAGACATCGAACAAGTAAAGTTGCTGGTCGGCGGACACTATGAGCAGCCGATGTTCTGTATCTGGTATATCGTGTGAGTGTGGGTGCGGGTTTTGTCTCGTCGCATGCACAGCGGGGTTGCCATTGGGTTCCGGTCGCGAGAGTCCATCTGCAGTTGGTCGGAATGCTAACAGAACAGGTTTGGTGTCTAGGCGGGGCAGTAGATGCCCTGAAGGATTACGTATCCAACTTTGACCAAGAAATGTCACCCGCTCGAGCTGCACATCTTCGTCGTCAGAGTCGTCATCATCAGCAGTAGAGTTTGGCGATACGGTGACATCAACTTCAAGAGCAGTAGGGTCCTCATGCCCTTCAGCGACCCAGGTATCGACAAAGCCAGCTAGATCGGCCACGGCGAAGACCAAACCGTCATCAGAGAATTCAGCATGTGATATAGCTCGACTGTAATATCCAGACGAGCTATTAAGGAGGTCGTCTTGCCAGGAATGGTCTCGTTGTAGTCGATGCAGACGTAGCATTCTGGGAAGTGCTCGAGGTCGCTCCGTCAAATCTTCAGTTCGTATGATACGGGTCAAAAGTACCTCGTTCGTTGTCGTGATGAGCGCCAGCCATTTACCATCCGGTGTAAACCGAACCAGTTTAGCTCCAGACGTCGCGGGCAGCTCAATCTTTCGAACGCGAAGACTAGATCCAACACCCGCCCTTGTTTGATCCAAATGAAACAGCTTCACCTCCCCAGCCGTCGCAGCAGCCAACATACCACCATCTTTTGTCATGGCAACGGAGGAGATGTTTTCGTCGCCCTGCAGCGCAAGACGGGCAACGACTTTCGGCTTTTCGGTCCCGTCATCTTGGTCTTTAACACGCCAGATTCGAATTTCCGAGTTCCACCAACTAGCCATAAGACGTGCTTCAGGAGCGCTCACTAGCGGAGGGGTGTGCGGTAGAGCTGGCAGGCTGCGGCTTAGCTCCTTGCCAAATTTCCTGATGGGGACAACGATGGGCTGAGTGTCGATGCCTGTAATCGGTTAGCAAATGCAAGGACATCTAGGCGTTGAATTCTCTTACCTCCAGAGACTAGAACACTGAGGTTTGCACCGTCGTATGTTGCCAAGGCCTTTACATCGTGATCGTGTAACCGCTGGTGCGAGACTTTGCGCCACTTGCCACCTTGATTGTCGGCACCAGGTGCATATTTCTTATTCGAGGTATAAAAACACGTTCGTCGATCCATGCCTCCACTAAAGATCATGGTACCATCGCGAGACACTGCGAGATCAAGCACATCTGCTTCGTGGGCTGATATCCGCTGGGTCTGACTGTAGTTCTTGCCATCGTAGATCCGGAGCTCGCCGTTCGAATCGCCAGAGACAAAGTCACCGTTGGCGAGGCACTTTACTTTCCATACAAGTGTCTCCTTCGGTCCTCCAGGGCCTGTACCGCCGAGAGAGATGTTCCGGATTACATAGCCATTGCGCGTATCGTAGACCCGTATCGTGCTGTCTGCGAAGCCTGCCAGTGCAATCTTGCGATCCTTGAATGTCACACTCAAAGCCCGCGCTCCCTTGGCCGTGGATCGCGTAACGAACTTCTCAAATTGCAGATCGTTGTCTGCGGTCGATAGGAGCACGATGGTCCCGTCGGCACATCCTGCAATAAGCTTCTGGGGGAGCTCTTCTTCTTGCGCAGCGGATGCTTGCGGGGATGTAGCGGCCTTTGGCTGCGCGGCGAAACACCAGACCTCGCTGTAATTTCCAGACGAATGGCGGGCGGGGAGGCCTGTCGCCAGATCCCATTCTGTGATGCTGCTTGAGTATCCAATACTGAACAGCCTCAGTCGACCTGGCACTCTCCTGCCGCTCTCATCTCTTCCATCTGGTTCCTGTGTCCAAGCCAGCCCTTCCACGCTCCTGTCTTTTCCGCCATAGAAGACCTGCTCTTGCAACCATGCGCCTCCAGCCGGATTCCATATCTCAATGTCGCCATTCGCTCGGCCGAGGGCTAGTCGTAGACATTCTGGTTCGCTCTCTCCATCGCTGGGCTCGTGTGAGAAGGCAAGCGCGTTGATTGCGGAAGGCGGATAAGGCACAAATCGGGACCGGTGGATGTCCATGATGTATGATGAGTGACGTTTACGCGGTGGGTTCAACACAGCTTAAAGAGGTCACATATGCGCAGAGCTTGTCAAGCCATGGGCGTGAAGAATTCGAGGAAGTAGTTTGCCAAGATTTCGAGATTTTAGCGCGACGAACTAATGCCGGGAGAACATTTCCCCAGGCCCGGAACCTCCTCAACGTCTCTCCAGCCTCCCATCTCCAACGAAGCCTTTCGCTGTCGGCCGCAGACGCCCCAAGACCCAATACCACGAGAGTTTCCATTCCATTCCATCTGCCCTGGGTTGCGCCGCCCCCTTATACCTCAAAGAAAGCGATCGGATGCTTGCCGTCGACCTCGACCCCCGCTATCCCCGCACGATTGCGAATGCTGTGTGTGTGGAACTATACGTACGGGATAATCTGTAGTTAGATAGGATGATGCAGCTGATGAAGATGGGTGATGCGAACTAGGAAGGCATGGAACTATGCGCTTCCTAGTTCTTGTATGTGGTATGACCTCCCGTAACAATATCATCGTCGTGAGCGGCACTGTAATGCATAAAACTACAAAACAATACTTGGGACGCAGGAGCTGTACTTTCCAAGGGGAGTTGTTACCATCTGAGGCTTTCATCCGATGTCTTCATCCGAGGACTTCATCCGAGGCGTCTGGGCCCTGAAAATGCTGTAGCAACTTCTGGGCTGAATAAAGGCATATCCAGAAACGCTACGTGCTGCTGTAACCCTTGTTGTTAGGTCAGCTCGATGATGTACAGGCCGATGATGTAGTGATGGAACAAGGCAAATGCAACATTTGCGCTAAAAGGATCAACCTGCCGGCAAAGCTTCTGATATACTTAAGACTAGAGTAGCGCACCGGCGCAGGCAGTCCAGAGTGCACTCCACTGTTTCAAGCAAGTTCACATGTGTGATGGAACAAAGCTACGGGAGGTCGGATATGTACGTGATGATGTTTCCACTGTGGGGTTAGCATTCGGCTCGGCCATTTTCTCCAACCTTGTGTCAGCAACATGGAGTCGACACTAGAAGTATTATGGACAAGCACGACCGTGTACTTGTAGATGCTTTTCTCTCAGATTCCATCCTTTGTAGGATGCGCGGTTGTCTGCTGACCGCTGAGGTCAGAGGTTCGAGTGTCGCCCCACTGCGCTATGGCTCTCCAAAACGGGCAATGGGAAGCTTGGGCGTCGACACGCCAGCCGGTGCAACATGTTCCGAGACAATCATTATTACGGCCACCACGGCTGCCTGGTTCTCAACGCGAATCTTTCGCCAACACGGTGCAGGAGTCTGACGGCGTGCTGTACCTATTGCCGGCGGATCAGCCGTCACATGTACTGATGCTGTGAAATGCCTCCAGGGCGTAACGGCGGTCATTATGTGCATATGAAAAAGTTTGCTCTCGGCGGGAACTCAAGGCAAATAAAGATGCGGTGGCCAGGTAACCTTGGATGGTAGTAAGCGACTAAGCTAGACTGTGGTCCCTCACAGCGAATTGCCGATGCAACGGCCCACGATGCCCACTTGTGCAGGCCTCGGTCGTTCGTTGCTGTGGAAGTTTCCTCTGATCTTTGTCATACCGACAATTGCAACTCTCTAGAGCTTCGCATGAAGAAAATTTCGATGCAGCGAACAGGCAAGGGCGGCTGTCGCTGGGTCCACCACGCGAGCATCCTTCTTGTCGGATTCGGTCAGGAGTCGGACATTATTGTAGTCACTGGTGGGTTTCGTCGCGTGTACAGTGTGCGGCTCAAGCACTTAAGGACGCGCGCGTTGCCTTCGCGCGTGATGATATAATCTCGGTCGAGACGAAGCGACGCATAGTGGCCCGAGACGAGCTGCCGTCTGTCGCCGATATGTGGGGGCCTGCAGTGGTTCTGCAGTAGGGACTGAAGCAGGCTGAAGCTAACACAAACGATGGCAGTATGGTGCAATACAACTACTGTTGATAGTGGTTCTGGAGAGTGATGGAGTTGTTTCGATGTAGATCGCGCTAGGAAAAGGTATGGATAGGTTAAGGTAGGTAGCCAGAACTTCGGTTTCGGCCTGTTCACCCAGCCAGCCGCTCCCGGGGCCGAATCAATCGTACGCAATTCGTAAGACGCAAAGTACGAGGCCTTGACGGTGGTAGAGCTGAAGGGGGCCTGAACACGATCAAGGTGGACTGTACACCGTCCGGGCCCTTACTGAAGATCGATTGCATGGGGATTCAAAAGGCAAGACGGACGCTCACACGACGTCAAAAGGCTGTCACTGTGATCTGACGCATGCGGCGGAACCGGGCCTTCAAATAGACTTGAACGGCGGCCTCCAACCCCGCAAATGGCGACGCAAGGGAAGGTAACTTTTTTCTGGAAACTGGAATCGTCGGCGGCTTGCAGTAGAAAAATACGGAGTGACCCCATGTTCGCAGACTCGCCACATTGATAGTACCACCTAGCATTGGCAATTTCGAGACCGCGTATGCGGTCCACGCGTGAGATTGGCATCATTATTCAGAGCATCGGGCTTGTATGCGTGCTGCGAGCGATTACTCAGTCCTACCTACAGATGGTGAAATTGCCGGACGGTGTTATTTAGTGCATGTTGCAGGATCTGTAAGGGATTGCCATATTGCGGTAGGTGTGGTAGGTGTGGTAGGTGTGGTAGGTGTGGTAGGCCTGGTAGCGACCAACCGCGCCATGCAAAAGGTTTCCTTTAAAGTATTCCCCATGCAGGAGCAACGTGGGCTCGGGTTTATCTGGCTGGTCACGGTGGCTACGGTGGCTACGGGGCTGCTGAGTTTTCCAGTCCATCATTATTCACCCAGCCAGCCCGCTTTTGAGGATGCGTGCCATCCATCCACGTGCGACACGGGAGGCATGGTGATGGCACTTGAGATCAATCGATCTTAATCCGTGCTGCTAAAAGGGGAAGGAGTGTAGAAGCGCTTAAGCGGCGGCGTCGCGGCTCGTCAGCGCCCTCAGAGACTGATGAAGATATTCAGGAGCGTGTTGTGTCGTGCGCAATGCAGGGGAACCACGACAAAACCCATGTCGATGAAGCGGCGGGACTGCCTGAAGAAGGGCTTGGCGGGATCGAAAGCAAGTTCGTTTCGACGCGTCGGAGCTAAGAGATTGGACGTCGATGGTGGAGTCTACAAGGGTGGAGCATGAACGGGTTGCCCCCTCCCCCTGTCGCCCTTAGCGTCTTGGCCGAAAAGACGGCCGATTTCTCAACTCTCTGAGAGTCAATTTTGACG